>JAVCKT010010793.1:0-16666 GCA_032273925.1 Rhynchotus rufescens
CCCTTTGCATGTCCACCAAAGCTTTCCACATTCACTTAGGGGTACATCCCAGAAAGAGCTGCAATGTTAACTTTATCCTTTGGTGCTGGTTAATCATATAATAGCTGTATCCAAGACTGCTTTTTTGTTCTCCCTTTCTTCTGTCTAGACAGCCACGACCACAGTTATCCCAGCGCTTCCTGAAACACTGAAACACAACACACAGGTTCTACACAAATATGTTTTGGCAGATGTCAATTTACATAAAAGCTGATTTAAAAATAATTATATTGTGTAGGCTGAAGTGGTTGAAGTTAGAATTGTATCTTAATCTAGCTCTAGTCTTTAGTTTGCCTTTCTTTGACTAGCTCCTGTATTTAGGGGATTAGACAGGAGAGTTTTACCTTGTGATCTAATTGATGGTGACTAAATAAACTGAAGCTTCCTGCTGTCATCCCCAGCTAAGCAAATCTGTTTCTATGTCACCCTTGAGGGCAGAGGCCCCCCCGAGAAGTGGGTGCTCCAGTGCCCTTCCCTGTTTGGGCCGTCACATGTTCCCTGGCTTCCAGCAAACCAGCTCTCCCTGCCCTGCTCTGCTCTGCAGGTTTATTCTCACTCAGCTGCAGCAAGAATCATCCTTTTAGGAAGGAATGCAAGGATATTCGTATCATCCTGAGCTACTAGAACAGTGAAAAGTGTGGGCAAAAATCCTCTTTTCCCCCACTGGTGGGATTGTGGCAGGTTCTGCCGCTGTCTGGAGGGCAGTGGGCAGCCCACAAGCCACGTGGAGCAGAAGGCTCCGCGGCGCTGCGGCCGCCCCGCTGCGCTGGCCGCGCCGGCCTTTGCGCAGAGCCTCGCGGAGAGGGACGTGAGACTTGCTAAATAATCAAAGCTGCTGAAAGACAATACAGCTCCTGCCTCCTGAGAGGAGCATTTAACAGCCAACGTAATTGCGCAGATGTTTCTGTGACCTTCCATCTTTTCTAGCTGATGACAGGCAGCTACTTTTTTTTTTTTTTTTAACAGAATAGGCAGATTTAGTGTTTCAATATGAGTGCAGATATTTGCTCTCGTGCTTGTGGCTCTTTACATTCATATCTCAAAGAACTGGACTGTTGATTCAGCCTCTGAACCTTCATTGTAGGTGAGGACTCCCCTGGCCTAAGCAGTGCTCACGCTGCCTAAGAAGAATTGCTGGTCTTTGAAAACATGAAGGGTTTAAAACAAAACAAAAAACCTCCCTCCCACCAAAACCCTCTGTGTTCAAAAGGAGCCGGAGCTGTGATAAAGTAGTATTGCAACAATAGAAAATAAAGAATACCAATAAAGTAAAGGAGTAAAGAGGCCACTGCTCTGATGGAGGCCCCAGCTGGGAAGAGGTCTCTGCCCAAACTAAAGGGGTCTGCGTGCCGAGAGGGTGGCCCAGGTATCGCTGCAGCCTGGCAGGGCTGTGTGAGGGGAAGGGGTAAGGCAGTGCTTGAACCAAAAGACAGATATTGCAGAAATATCTGCAAGATTGGTTGCAGTTGTGAAGGTAGCTCAGCCTGCCGAAACTGAACGTTGCAGGTGGCAGAAATAACTGGGAACCTGGAGCAGAAAGGGCTGCTAATGACCCAGAGCAGATCCTGCTCATAATGTTGCAGAACTGGCTCCTGGCAGTAAGAAAGATGGACTGATCTTCCTGCTCCGAGTGGTTTTAGTAAATGCCTCCATAAACTAGAGGATAAGCCTCGGTTTAGGTCTTTCCCCCACCTCTTTATCTTTCCGCACTCATTTCCATCAGCAGTGGATTTACTGCCTCTGCTAAGTGCACCTTCACACGGAAATAGGGTTTCGTAACGTGCCCAGGTAAGGTACATGGGAATGAACCTGTTCCAAAACCTGCCTGCCAGGGAGCAGGCTGGCAGATAAGGAGATCGGGGAGACCGGGGAGGTTTTCATGAATCACATCTCTCCAATCTTGCATTGATTTGAGGGCGGCATTTCATTATTCTTTTTTTGTGCTACTAGGAGAGAAGGGGGTGTATTTCTATAAAAGTTTAGTTTTAGTTTTGTATTTTCTTTACTATTGTTAAATTTTTAATTAAGATATTGATAAACTATGTTGTGATTTATTTAAACTTGCACTGAATTTTGTAAAGTCCGATGATGAAATCTTGCCGCTTGTCAAGTATAATAAAATTCAATTTTAACTTGCACTTAAGCCAGACTTATGCAAGTTTAACTTGTATTTCAGCAGTGCTCTTGGAAATTTGCTGCTGTGTTTTTGTATGGCAACTTGAGTAGAGACCAGGGAGGAATGTAATATGAAATTGTCTCCTTCCTCCCCATTAGTTATTTGCTTGACATCTGGCTCAAATGTGTATTGCAGGCCTTTCTTCCTCTTTTTTCAATTAAAAAAAAATGCCTTTTTCAATGAGGAAATAATTTTCAAAAAACAGGCTATAGAAAATCTTGAGTTATAAATCATCTTTTCCAAAGGAGAGGCATTTTACCATCCGATCCAGACGGCTTCCACACACAAAACGCTTCCTGCTTTCCTTGCAGCGGGAGACTAAGGCCGCCCTTATGTTTTGGGATCTGTATGTGCTGCTCTGTGATCAACCTTCCCATGAACTGCTGCTTATTAGCAGTGAAGGCACAGACAGCTTTGTGTTTGTGTGGCTCAGCTGAACCGAGGCAAGGATGACATAGATGGTGACATCGATGCTTCTGAGCATCTCTTTGTACTGAGGCAACACTCCAGCTGATTTTTTTTATATATATGTACAAACATGTGTAAATGTAAAATGGATAACAGGCCCAACTTCTGCTTTCTCACAGCCATGAGCTTTTGTTGGTGAGGAGGAATTCTGGGCTTTTCTTGCAGGAGTGTGGGTTGTAATGGATAACTGGCCCTTTCTTGCCACCAGACTGTCTATTGTTAAGTACACATTGGTCTTGGTGACATACTAATGTTATGGCTCTAAACAGAGGAGCTAGAATTAAAAAGAACACTGTCCCATTCAAAGTGCAGCAGGAGCATTGTCCAGATATATGTAACTCTTCAGGGTATTTTCTTCTGCAGTTCTTCATGTGACTTCATGTCTTGTTACTGTGCCCAACTGGATCCCGTTCTGAGGAGAGAGTTAACTTTCTGCTTTTCCAAGTTTTTATCCCTCTAGTAACTGATACTTTAGTCAAAATTGGCACAGCTTCCTTCTGGTATCGTATTTAACTCCATTCTCTATGTAAGGGGGAAGTGTTAAATCAGGAGTATCCCACTGGTTTTAGACCATCTATCCAAAATGTCTAGAACTGGCCACGGGTTGGTTTGTTTTTCTCCAGGGAATGTAAAGCATAAACTGCCACTATAAATTGTAATCACAGCTTGCCTTGAATAGTCACTGCAGCTGGGAAGCCTGCACATCAGACCCCTAGGTCTTAAAACTGGGCAGTCAATTAGGGTTGCATCCGAGTGGCTCTGTCATTAGTGAGAGAGGACAGCGGTGCTCCCTGATGAGCAGTTTGGAAATAAGTCCCAGGAGAGAAAAACAGGCAAGGCCAATGCATAGAAAACACTCAGCGTGAGGGCTTCTCTAAAATGTAAGGACATCTTGCCCACGGTAGCTTTCTGTGAACTGCTGTTGTTGATTCAATGCTGCTGTTGTTGATTCAATGCTCCAGAATACTATTTTTGGGTTTTTTTTTTCCCCTGTGCTATCAGGTTCTCCTTGCTGCAGCTCATAGTTGCTGGTGGTCCCTGCAGATGCCACATCAGGGCAAGGCTGGGCAAGGCTGGACTTTTTCCCCCACACTCCTGAATTTCCCCTTTAGGAAAGCTGGGTGCCTGGACAGCAAGGCCTAGCAGAGCTGGGGACTTAGTCTCCACCTTAGGCTGTGTCTGACAGGGAGGTCCAGAAAGCAGGACTCCCATCCATCCTCCCTTTCTCAGCTCACGCGTTGGTCACAACAGTGTCTGACTCTGTAGCAGATGAAGCAGGGCCTTCTAAGGCCGGCTTCCTTCTGGGGTTCTTGAACTGGAAAACAAGTAACCACATCATTACAAAATGGAAATTTTGCATATTTACAGGCCGTCCTTCGGCTTATTATTTAGATCAACTCAACCCAGGGCTGTAGTCTGCATGGCCTACTCCCTAATTCGACAATAAAAGATGCTCGGAGTAGACAAACAGAGCAATTCAGCTTCAAAATGCTGGCAGGTTTCTGCTGAGCACCTGAAATGTCTCTTCAAGCCCTTACACCTCATCAGATTTGTAGCACGTGCCAGGCACCGCTTTGTCACTCTTAAAATTTCAATGCTTAGTTTTGCAGTTGCCATAAAACAGGTGGAAGGAGAGGTTGTTCAAGGTAGGTGGTATATGTATGTCAAAAGTTTCCTACACCTTCAGTAAGAAAGCAAATACATTTACAAGAAAGAAAACTGGAGCCCAAAGATACCTCTTCCCTGCTCAGGAAGCCCATGAGCCATAGGTCCCCTTCCAGAGGTATGGAGGGGTGTCCAGGCTAGTTGTTCTTAAGTCGTTCCTTACTCTTCTGGTGACTTTTGTCAAAGGCAGGATAATGCACAAGGAAGGGCTTCCATCTGACCTGGTAAACCCATTCCTTAGTGAACTGCAGGAAGGTCTTTACCCGGTCAGACCAAAGTTGGCATATTCCTGTTACAGGAATGTTCTGCATTAATGTTGGGTTTTGAAGTATTTGAAATGTTTTCGCTGAACTTCAAATAATAGCGTGTCCTGAAGCAGACGTGGACTTAAGAGAACTACGGGGCAACTAATAATTGAAACATAATGAAATTTATTAAACAGTTGCAGAACACTCTTACAGTGGGAAGTGTCAGCACCGTTAGTTATTGTACTACACAGCAGCACAAGCCCTGTTGATAATACTGTGAAATTACTATGGTCACTTTAGAAAGAAAAAATGTTTACTGTTTCTCAGTAAGTCTTACTTTGCTGTAGTCTTGCTGAGAGCTTGGGTTTGGACTGGTTAATATTTCTTAATTTGGAAAGATCTTTCAAATGATGTTACGTTTAATTCATTCCAACAGAAAAGATACCTGCCTAAGCATTTGATGTGACTGTATTTACAAAAGAAAGCTTCTCAACCTTGTGTTCGTGATGCACAGAAGTGACTGAAGTACCTACCTGTCCAGAGCAATGTGTGCAGTCCTGCCTGCATCAGCTACCTTGGTGTTAATTCTTTTAATTTTTAGAGCACCTAGAAAAGAGCAGAGTGGTTACTGTACTATTGGGAGCAAAATGGAAACACATCTCCCTCGTGCCTTCAGAAGATGGTCACCTTCAAAAGAAAGTTAAGCTTGCGGGGGTTAATTTCTTTTTGTGTTATGTTTAACTTCTGAAAGGACTTCAGTTCTGAATAAGAAAAGTTGGGCGTTATTCCACTGTTAGACAAGCCTAACAAAAGAAAAGGGAAAGGATTTTAGCTTAGGAATTCTGAGATACTGATTGATGACTCTTAAGATTATTTCTGTGTTCATTGTTTGAGTTTTTATGGTAAAGGGTGTGTTTTCATTCTGTAAAGCTTAATACTAAGGGCCAGCTACTATTACAATGAGTTAAGTATGCAAGCACAAAAACCCCAGTAGTCACTTTTGTAGAGTATGCCATAAAAGAATCTTTTTAAATTTAACTTCAGCTCCCACACATTCTTCTCATTCTGACCCGATAAAACTTACCCTCTCTCACTGCAGGTTTAGAAGACCCTTTGCAATCTCCTGTTGTGCTGTTTGCCTGCTAAGAGCCAGAAAAAGTGACCAAGCAACAGAGAGAAGGAGTTTGAGGCAGCAGTTGCCAGAGTGACAGTCGTCCAATGTAAATATGTTACAACTCTTCTGTTTATCATCTGTTTTCAGGGCAGTTTAAGCTGCTGGAACAAGACCGAGATATTAAGGAGCCAGTGCAGTATTTTAACAGTGTGGAGGAGGTGGCTAAAGCATTTCCTGAACGAGTTTACGTCATGGAGGAAATAACATTCAACGTTAAGGTAGTCCCTGAATAAATATTTATCCCTGTCTAATTGATTAACTGTTACAACCTTTATATACATGGCAAGTGAGCAACGGCGCTGTGTGGGAAGTGTGATTTTTTTATAACAAACGACTCCTCAGTGTTGCATTTGGAGATGGGGCTTTTTGGGATGATTTTTGCAGCCTTAAATCAACACGTCCTCCAAGGGCTTCCCTATGCAGCGGCACTTTGGGGAGAAATCCTGATGATCCATCCAATAATTCCTTTAATTGGGAGGCTGCTGCCAGATTTTAAACAA
This sequence comes from Rhynchotus rufescens, assembly GCA_032273925.1. Lineage (NCBI taxonomy): Eukaryota > Metazoa > Chordata > Aves > Tinamiformes > Tinamidae > Rhynchotus > Rhynchotus rufescens. The sequence goes on from JAVCKT010010793.1 coordinate 6,271, forward strand.
ATGTTGTTTGTTGCCCCCCTTCCCCCTTACAGCCGCCTGAACTCTGTTCTCTGCAAAGCAGCAGCTGCCCAAATCCCCGTCCAGGAAGCCTCATTCCCGGCGAGCGGGTAGGGGGAAATGATGGGGTTTCTGTCTCCGAATTGCTGCACTAAGTAGGGTTGTGGCTAAAACAAAGCAACAAAAGACCTGCTTGTTCTGCGTGCGGGTGCCGTGCTGCAGGTCAGGCCCCTGAGCAGGGAACTTGTTCCCACCAAGCAAACCACAAGTGCAGAGCACAAAATAGCAGTGGCTGGACGTGGCGTTCCCTTTCCTACCTATGTTTGCAGTCAGGCACCATCCAAGCTCTAGGGCAGCTCTGCCAGCAGAGCTCAACAGCTTTTGGCTCAGTCTGGTTCATGTGCTTGCCAGGACGGGGTGGGAGGCACAACGGGACCAGGCTGCCCTCATTCATCCCCGCTTTGTATCCTCAACAGGGGAAGCTGGTCTATGCTATGGGTGCAAAAACAGCACAGAGGCTCCTTGTCCTCCAAGTGTAGATGACACTACATGTCATGTTGTTTTTTAAACAGCCTTTTAATGGCTTTTTCTCCTTCTGTTAATGCTGGGAGCTCTCAGGTAGTCCAGAAATTTTATAGGTGGGAAACAAGATTGCTGAAGACTGCAGCAAGTGCAGGAGCTTGTTGGTTAGTTCATTTCGTGATGCAAAAAAGAGCCTTTCCAGTCTACACTTTAGTAGATTGTTTTCATTTATGCTCTTGACTAAAAGGAACCCATATAACCGAGCCTTTCAGGACTGAGGCTACATTTGAAAGTTGGAATTCTTCTGCAATTTTAGGATGTAGCCAGCCAAATTGAGGCCACAAGAAAATCCCGTTTCTATCCAGGAAAAAATCAGCCTTAGACTGGGGCTGCTGGGCCTATCCAGTACTGTATTACTATTGCTCAGCTGATCAAGGACTGAATCAAGAGCGTGGCACATGGAAATGTGCAGCTGGGGTTTTGCAGGGTGAAGAGCATTCATCTGCAGGCTCGTTTAAATGTAAAATGTTGTGTCTCAAGTTCAGTGTGAGTGTTCTAAAAGCTCTGCCGTATTTAGCAAACTGAGAATTCAGCACAGCTCACTGTTTTATAGCAAATCCATTTTTAAAGCTCTTACAGTGATATTCTGTAATGTAAATAAGTTATAATAATCTAGTTTAACTTAGTAAAACAGTTATCTGAGCAATGTTTCTCTTGGCAGATTTTCCATTGTTTTATAGTCTGTTCAAGTCTTTTCCAAGGTTGTAGTCTTCCAAAAAATAAATGAACTTAACAGGATTAATTGAAACGTTTAATAACGCTTTACAAAGAACAGAATTGTGTATGCAGGCATTTTAATTTAAGGGAAATCTTGTCAAACTGACTTGAGAGAAGGACGAAAGACCAGCTAAAGTTGATTTCTGTCCAATACAGTGTGTCCACTTAAATTCAGACTAAAGTAGTTAATCCAAGGTGGAAAGAGAATATGTTGCCTAGAATACCTAATGAAACATTCATGATGAAGATGAGGAGAAATTCTTAAATCTGGGAATTCTTGTTCTAAAACTCTTCACCTTTTCTGAGATCACTTTTTAAGAAAGGGGCTGTAGATTTACAGGATGCCACCAATTACTGCATGACTTTGCACATGTTGAGTCAACCATGCTTATGGTTGACTTGGTGCAAACTTTGGTCCTCTGTGTAAATCCATGTCTAGTTAGGCAGTAGCTAGCACTGTCATTTAAGAACTGCTTTTTCATCATGCTGTGAGTGGGAATCTTTTCCAAGGGAATTATTTTATTTCACATTGTGTGTAGGTTTTGAAAAGGAAAGATGAACCACCTTATCCTGGGGAAGTGGGGGGAGATGAGTCTCCCCTTCCTTCCTTCCCACTTTGCAGCTAGACAGGCGTTGTGGGAAGTGCCCTGAGGCAGGGCCTCCAGGATCTGCTGTGTATTTGAAGGGAGTACTCCCCCCCAAGCACCGTTTACAGGTTATCAAACAAACAAAAATTGATTAAACATAACTTTTGTAATGACTATATGAAGCAATTTCTCCCTAAGATGTTCTGAATTACTGTGCTTGTATGCTCACCTGATCCACTCGGGTAGCTGGTGGCCAGCAGCACATACAGACTCAGTAATTTAGAGCATTCTAGGGATGAACTAATTCCCCTCAGTGAAGTATATCTTTAGCCTTTACCAAATAGAAAATTAGAGGCATTCTGTCTTTTTTCTTGAGCAGATAGCTGGTAGCTTGCACTGTTGCAGAGAGATTTGTTTCTGTAGCAGCATTACACTGCAAAGATGGAACTTTTTGACACTGTGGTTGGAAGAAAGTCTTTATTAGGAATGTTGAGCTACCACCAGGCCCTACCTTTTGCTGAACCAGCAGCAATAGGTTCCTGCAGTCAGATATTCTCAGCCCATACAGATGGCAATCTATACAAACACTCGGGAAGCTATTTGAAATAATAGGAAAGATGATTTGGGGGAAAAAAATGCACAAAATCTTCACATCATATTGGGACATAAATCAGCATAAGTTCTATTTAAAAAGCATGTTTGCTACGGTGGATCCTGGACGATCCATAAATTCCTGAACTCTAAATGAGAGCACAGTGACTTAGTGACATAGTAACACGCTTTAAACCTTCTGGGATCTCATTTTCATCTTGAAATGATTTTCCTCTTGAAGGAAGACACTGATTTTCCTCCCCGGAGACACCGAGTGTCAGACCAGCAGATATTTTTGGCCTGAGTTTGCAAAAACACCCTTCCTTAGAATACTGTTAGCTATAGTGTTTTTTATTGTTGTTTTATTATTATCATTTTAAAATATTATGGTAGTGACTACCTCTTTTCTCCGGGATCTGATAAACAGTTTTAGAGTGAGAGAAGTAGCTGCTTCACGTCTGGATTCATGGACCTTCTAGGGGGTTTCTGCACAGAAAAGAGCCTAGATAGAAAGGTTCACAGCCTCATATGGCTTCATGGGCTGCACTTCTGGGTATGTCACATCAAGAGATGTTTCATGTCAGAAATTAAAGCCCTGTCATTGTCTGTCATATATTTGAGGACCCTGAACTTTCTGATTTGCTCGAGACGTCCTTAAGGCAATGTGGACGGCTGCTTTAACTGCCTTCAGAGCAAAGTCTGCCACTGGAGAAGGAAACGTGCCCGTGCCAACAGAGGAGGTGCACATGCCCATTCTTTGTCTCGTGAGACAAACAGATTCATAAAAGAAAAAAACAAGGAGGTTTTCTCATTGAATTTAGCCAACTTCCTTTAAAAAACTTTATTTCTTCAGCTGGCATTCTCCTGAAGACTGTATTTTTAGTTTAAAAAAAATATTTGTAAACTTTAAAATAATAATAATAACTGATTGATTGATTGATCCTTTGGCTTTAATACTGAAGATAGTATGCAGTAACAATGAATAAGCGACCTCAAAGTTAGAGTGCAAACTAAAAATCCTAGCTGTGATTTCTTACTGTGAATGCACTGCTTACACTAATAGGATCTAGCAGGCATAGCAAGTTATATGAAGTCACAAATCATTTTTATATGAAGTCTATACATGCCCAAATGATTAAACACTTCTACTTCAAACTGTAACAAATTAGAACTGTTGGAGTTCAGGACAGCTTATTGACTCAGGTGTTACCAAAAATCTATTATTCTGAGTTAACTTTTGCTTAAGCAAAAGAAATGTATATGCTTAAGCTTCCCCAAAAGCAAATGTTTCCTAAATAATCATTCATCATCTTTCTGATGTCTGTCTTCTGCAATAAATGGAATTGCCCTTTGAATTGCTACTGAATTACAGAAGTCTTAAAAAATGTAAAAAAAGTAGTGACTTAACCCACCACTTTTTTTTTTTGCAGTTAATGACAAAATATCTCTAAGGCAGCAACCTCTCTGGTGTGCATTCTGACATCAATATTGAATTGCCAGTATGGATTGGCAACAGGAAGGTAAAGAGTAAATGCAGTGCAGAGTAGGTTGGTTCTGATTCTGTGGTCCCTCTATGTTAGTTGCTCAGTTTGAACATCAACAAGGGATTTCTAGATGGCTTTGGACTAGCGAATGTCCAAGTGCCTCTTGTGCAAGGCTTGGTGCGTTCATAGCTCGTGCCTATTGCCAGGAAGTAAGAATTGTCTGGGAAGGGCAAAGAGGGGGAAACTATGGGAGTCATGGTGTGTAAAGCAGTTTGTTTAGAGAGAGCACCCACAAAGGTGAATGTATTTGTGAAGGAGTTATTGCAGGATACTCCCAAGGCTAATTGTTTAATAACTGGAGAAGGCTTGTTGGTTCTTGAGTAACTGGCAGCAGCTGGAGGCACGCAGGTATGGCAGCAACTGCTTCAAGTTGTTGCATGGGAACTGTCCAGTGAAGAACTCACCTTTTAAACAGAATGTATGCAAAAAACAAACACAAACACCAGCAAAAAAGACATGAGGAAATGTTTGGGATCTTGCTTACTTACTCCTCATTCTGTCAGCTGGTCTCTGCTTCCTACCAGTTATGAAGTTTTATCTTCACGCGTGCAGAGTCAAAACTGAACCTGTCAGGAGAAGTCACAAAGGAGGCAAGAGTATTGCTCTCGGGTAGAGAGGAAATGAGCTGAGAGTACGGGTCAGAGTAGAGTCACATCAGGACTGGAATCAGCTATTAGGCTGCTAAATGAAGGCTTCCCAGGCACTTGTTAATTGTTAAAATATTTTCTGACTTTGAAACACTCTACAGAATGTACAATGTTTTCCATGATTTTGAAGAGATTTAACAGTCTGCCAGGTGCCAGAAAAATATATCCTGATTTCAGTCTTAGTCTGAACTACCCTAACTTTGCCCCTCTGAGATAGTACGCTTTTGTTTTCTTCCTATTAAAGTTGTGTGCTGGATCTTGTCCACAGGCCGGAACACACTGCTACAGTTCCAGGGCCGCTGCCTCCCACCAGTGAATTCACAGAGTAACTGATGGAACAGGCTGGGCCAACTGGCTAGAAAGTGGCTTTGCAGAGAGAGCCCCCACTGCCCCCAGTGGGCAGCGGAATGGTGAGCAGTGTTGTGGGGACCAAGGCAGCCAACTACATGTTGAGCTGTATTGAAAAGAGTAGAGCCAGCAGGTTGAGGGATGTGATTTTTCCCCACTCTTCAGCACTTGTGAGACCACAGCTGAGTGATGTTTCTAGTTTTAGGCCTCCTGATACATGAAAGGCATTGACATGTGTGAGCCCAGCATGCCAAGATGATGGAGGGACTGGAGCAAACAACATATGAGGAGAGACAAGGAGAGGTGGGGTTATTCAGCCTTGAGAAGCCTGAGGGGAGATCTTAAGCTGTGCATGCCTACCTAATAGGAGGATGTAAAGAAGACAAACTCTTGTGAAGTGCCCCGTAGAAGAAGAGGCAACAGACACAAGGTAGAATATGGAAATTCTGATCTAATGATGTAAGGAAAAATAGCATTCATGGTGAAGGTGATCAAATGCTGAGAGCAGTTGCCCAGAGCAGATGTAGAAACTCCATCCGTAGGAAAACTAAAAGATTAACTGGACAAGGCCCTGAGCAGCCCGCTCCAAATAGAGCTCCTTTGAGCAAGAGGTAGGACTAGAAGATATTAGGGTTCTCTCCAATCTAGCTGGTTCTGTGAGCCTGATATCATCTGATATCCTGTGCTAAATTCCATGGCCCTGGCAATTTCTTATGTCTTGTGGCCACTGATAAATGGAAATGGTTTAGTGAACAAGACAAGGTAAGATTGATTTTCACAGATCACTGCAGTGAATGCAAAATGAAGGTTATGTAGCTATTGTGTGCTTTGAGAAATATAAACTTAAGGAGACAGCTATTCATGAGTTTTTAGAGAATTTTAAAGTGGGTTGAATTCATGATAGATGTATGTATTCATGATGTAGATATATGTAATTCATGATGATAGATGTATTTGTTGCTAATGTCCTGGAACAAATATTTACCCACTATGTATACTCTATAGATGCTAACTAGCATGTGGTAATAAATGAATTAAGTGCAAATTTAACACAAAAAGAGAGAGATTAGCTTTTCTGACTTTCAGAACTGTAGAATAGACTTAGCCTCCTTGTGTCTACCAGTAGCCTTAACTTCATCGTAGTAAAGCTTTGTGAACAGGAACGAAGTCAGAGCTGTGCACTCTTTGGGCACTTGGTTTCCCTTTTTCAATTTCTATGATAGTTACAGACAGCAACAGATACGTCAAATTTTTATTCAGAAAGAAGTGCACACAACAGTGTTTTATTCAGAGCACCAGACTGAAACTGGGGCATGGCTTTCCTTTTCTTGCAAGGCAGGAAAATTAAGCTTTCACCCATTATTATCCTGTGACTATCTTTCAAAAAAAAAAAAAAAAAAAGAAAGAAAAAGAAAAAAAGAGGGAGAACATTTTCAGAATTGTAAGATTTGACCAGGCCTGGTGATCTAAGGATGCATTTCTGGCGGTGGGTAGGACAGTTGCCCTCCCTTCGTGAGCCCTCCACTGCAGGGCTGTGCAAGCTGGTTACCTCCACGCGCCCACCTCTGACCACCCGTTTTGCCCTTGCCCAGCGGCTGTTTGTTTGTGAGTCACCAGGGAGCTGCGTGTTGTCAAAGCAGCAGCCATGGGCTGTAACACCTCCCGCGCTCCTGGCAGGGGCGCTGGGGACGTGAGGGTGTGCAGTGACTCATCGCCAAGTTTGAGTTACGGAGAACGCGGCTTGCGTTGTCCAAGCAAGTATCTGTAGGTTCTAGTAACTACTTTGCTTACAGAATCTGCCCTTCCAAAAGAGAAAGGGGGAGAATTGGCTGATAGGTGCACAGAGCACTGTGTGTTCTCAACCCTTATCAGCTTCGCCCAAGTCAAAACTGCCTCAGTGGCTGCCGGCTGAGTGAGGATCTCTGTGGTGGCTTTGAGGAGAAAAGGGCAACGAGCATCACTTGTGTGTTATCAGACAGGCCTGACTGCCTTCCTTTCATGCCCTGGTGTTTCATAATCTCGTCTGGCGAGCGGTATAAACTGTGAGCGAGTATTATGTACAATAAAATTCTAGCAGTTTCCTGGATTAGACTAATTAGTGTGTGTTTAGATAATGTGGACCTGGAATGACTTCCTCTCAGGAAGTGCTGCAACTGAAAAGCCGAGAGGGAGCAACACCTCGGGCAGCTGCTCCGCGCTCGCTCTGACGGGCTTGCAGAGCATAAGCCCAACCTAGCGAAGGCAGAAAAGTGGCACTTGCACGACAAAGGGTGATTTTACCGTGGTTATAACTAGCTGGAATGACACTTTGAGTTCATGCAGTGCCCGCTTTGTGATGAAAATGGAGTTTGAAGCCTGGTATTTGGACTTCAGTCCAAGCTGAAGCTTCAACTTCATTGCAGCTAAATGAAGTCTTTGGGGGGTTTGTAGGTGAAGAGGGGATTTACTGGTTTTGCATGTTTTTTCAGCTGCAAATTTTTAATCATATTCAGTATTCCTGTAGTAATATGATCTATAGCAGGGCACCTGCTATAGACCTGGTGTTCCTTCTTTTGTGAATAGGCATCTGCTGCTGCTGAGGAAGATGTGGGTGAGTTCTGTTAGGTCCCCGAGAAACACCTTACATGTGAAGCCACCTAAATAGGGCATAAAGTCTCTCCTACTCTTGTCTGTAAAGAGCTATTCCAGTCTTACGGAAATAACTTGAGGAACAAATGAGCCTTGGATGTCTGCTTTTTGTTGTTGTTTTTCCTCTCTCTGCAGTGCACTTTCCATAGTAGAAAAGCACACACATGGCTGTGCATATGTTGTTTAATCTCCTAAATAGCAATTATGATCAAAAAATGAGGAAGGAAATCTATGACTTCCTATGAGCAAGGAAGCAGGGGCAGTTTGGCAGATGGGATAGAACCAACACTCTTGACTTCTCCTTCAGGGAATAGATGTCATCTCTCATTCCCAGTAGCCTGGAAGAGATTATGTCAAAGGGATATGCTTCATCTGTAATGATGAGATCACCTTTCTCCTCCTCAGGGAATTGAAGATGGTAGAAGAAGGATGTTTGCTTCCCTCAAAATCCTGGCACATGAGTATCAGAAAGCAGCAAAAACAAGATGGGAGGGAAAAGATGTCCAGGAAATCCAGATATGGTCTGTCATAGCTGCTTGACAGAAGAGGCTGTTTGAGTTGTTGGGACATGTAGATTTGTCCTGTCTTAAAAAGAAATAAAATAAAATAAAAAGTTTGTGTATGTTCTAATTTTGTCTTTGACAATTTCAGGTGACTTTCCCGTCACGTATGAGACGGGAATGCCATGAGAATGTGTGGCACAACGAAAATCTTACTTGGCCAAGCTCGAGACTATAAACCTTGCATTGAGCTACTCAGCTTTACAATTGAAATTAAAGTAGTTTCTTTCAAAATACAGTTTATAAGTACACTCTGAATAGATTTGGTATGAGCTGAAAACCTTCAGACTTTTTCTTACTATTTTGCAGGTGGCTTCAGGTGAATGTAATGAAGACACTGAAGTTTACAACATTACGCTTAGCACTGGAGATGAGCTCACTTTAATGGGGCAAGCAGAAATCCTTTATGCAAAATCTTCTAAGGAGAAGTCGCGACTCAACACCATCTTCAAGAAAATTGGGAAACTTAACTCAATTAGCAAGCTGGGCAGAGGCAAGATGCCCTGCCTCATCTGCATGAACCACAGGACCAACGAAAGCATCAGTCTCCCGTTCCAGTGTAAAGGCAGGTTTAGCACCCGCAGCCCATTGGAGGTGCAGATGCAGGAAGGTGAGCACACAATTCGCAATATAGTTGAAAAAACCCGGCTGCCTGTTAATGTAACTGTGCCAAGTCCCACACCAAGAAACCCTTACGACCTACATTTTATCCGGGAAGGGCACAGATATAAGTTTGTCAACATTCAAACCAAGACTGTGGTGGTTTGTTGTGTGCTTCGTGGCAACAAAATTATTCCAATGCATTTTCCATTGCACTTGACACTTCCAAAATTTATCCTACCTGACAGCCTTGTAAAGGGGGAACTGTGGCATGAATCCCTCATCCAGCACTGGTTTAATATATGCCAGGAACAGTTTGATATAGATGAATATTCCCGTGCCGTGCGAGATGTGAAAACTGACTGGAATGAAGATTGCAAGAGCCCGAAAAAAAGTCGATGCACTGGGCACAGCCACGTGCCAAATTCCCTGAGCTATGCCCGGGACGAGCTTACTCAGTCCTTCCATCGGCTGTCGGTGTGTGTCTACGGAAACAATTTGCACGGGAATAGTGAAGTGAATCTTCACGGTTGCAGGGACTTGTGTAATGAATGGGCCCTGTTTTCTCACGATGCTCTTCAATACCCCGATTCTGGGGACAGTAGCAGTGACTATCTTTCTCCTGAATTTGGTGAAGGAACATTGTATCTACCTGCTAAACAAGAACTTCCTTATGAAGAGCTGTGGTTGGACCAAGGATCTGGAAAGCCTGGGGACCAGCCTCTTACTCGCTCGCTAAGTGAAAAGAACAAATGTGACAACTACAGAGGCTCTTTTCGATCAAAGAAAGCACCTCTTCCTGTGCCTGGGACTATCGGAGCAACAACCAAGTCTTCAGATGTTTCCCTACCTCCACCTCCAGTGCCTCCCAAATCAGAAGCAGTAAGTCTGGGTTGACTCATGTTGTTTTATTTTTGTTCTAGTAGGTGAAGAGTATGCTTGGGATTATTTTTAGAGGAGATCTTGATGGGGAGTGGGCAGGTGGAGGGCAAGGAAAAGGGGAGAGATCATGTGCTTCAACTAATTGCCTATTACGTATGCTAAAAATCATAAGAGATCTGTTTGAAATCAAAGATCAAGTAGTCATTTGATCCTCAAACTCCTAGGGGTTTTTTATTGCCTTTTTGGTCTCACAAACAAGAACTGTGGATTTTGAGGTCAATACTTTGCTTTCCTTGCTTTCTGCATCATCTCTCTGCAAATGCTGCATATTTTCCTCAAATTTTCAGTATTTGAAGTGTATGAGACAGGAACCTGCTTGGAATTACCTGATACAGATCACGTCTGTGTCTTCAGTTAACAGTCTCTGGTAGTAGAAATGTCTAGAATTTCTACAGATTTGTGGTGTCTATTAATGAGACCTTGTTTTCTCTGTTGCAAGTTTATGACAGATTTTGAAGAATATTAAGAGCCATTTTCTTCAACCAAGCTTTACCAAGCCAAAACTAAATTTACTGCTCTATGTTGTCTGCTTAAAGAAAGCAAGTTTAAATGAGAACTCCACAGAGTTCATAAATGAGTCTTCCCAAAGACTAGGTGTTTCCAGGCCCAGAGTTTCTATTGTAAACTTACAAAGAAATCATTCCTCCAAACCT
>JAVCKT010010800.1:3123-13793 GCA_032273925.1 Rhynchotus rufescens
AACTAATGCATGAAATCATTCTGAATAAAGCCAAGTCAGATCTAAAGCAGTAATGCATTTCCCACTATGAAGTCAGTGGGAACCCGATGGATAGTCACTGCATAATGTGACCCATATATGAGAAGAGCAACTGAAGACGAGGGGGCTGCTGTAGAGATTTCACTTTACAAGCACAGAATGGCCAGAAGTACCTCCCTTCTCAAACAAGAGACAGCCTTTGCCTTCCCAGGAGTAGCCTACCAAACATCATCACATGTTATGTACAGCCTAGAGGCACTGATGCAGCATGGTGGCAACTGCAGAATCAAGGGCCTGTTCTTCTTGGTTTTACATTTCTTCCACTTCTTGTCCTTCAAAATGAGTCTACATTCAGAACAAGACTATTCTAAAACCAGATCACCACTGACGCAGGGGAAGATGAGGCAAAATGTCAGCACATCCCAAAGACAACAAATGCATCACTTCGAAATATACACTTGATTCCACATCACGGAGAGTTATACAGCATATTCCCACGTATCTACAAGTCTCTGGACAAATCCAGGACCTTTGAACTAGCACAGTTTCAGATGGAGGCGGCTGTCCAACTTTGGGAAGGCCATGTCTTGGGTATGCACCCCAGAGAAGCCAGGAGACACCAGATGTTCTGGCAAGGCAGCCCGCGCTGCGCTCCGGGAGCAAGGGGCCGGCGGGGAGCAGCCAGCGAGCTCCAGATGGAGCAGACAGCAGAGACGCGTGTGGGAGGCTGCACAACCATGTTAGATGGCTCCAGAGAGCAAGGGACTGATGATGTGCGGCTCTGCATCACCCAACCAAGAGGCTCTGCGACCTGAGAGAGATAACTACCAATCTTCAGTTAACCTGCGCTCAGCGAGAGGTGTTCTTGTTGTGGGAAAATAAGCAGAAAGGAAATATCCGTGCAGAATGCATGATAATGCAGTGTGCTAACTACTTTTTTATTTGAGTGCATTTTGGACAAATGCATTACTCATGAGTGAGCTATCCAGGCCTTGCCAACTATGCAGCAAAACATTTATTATAGCAAATTACACCATCAGCTAAACACCTCTGTTTAGGCTCTTAGTTGACTTCTTCTGCAAGAAATTTTTTTTCTTGTATGTTTTTCTTAATATTGCTATATTTACTGCTTTGGTTACCATAGAAATAATTAATATCACAAACACTGACATACATAGAATAAGTTTAGTGTCTGAATTTCATGAGAACACTCTTATTAATGAACACCTAAAGGGTAGGGAGCAGTTCTTCATACTATTCTGAAGTCTATTGATTTGTGTCCTCATATGCATTTTATTATGGGCCTTACATTTCATTTTAAACTTCTAAAAATAAAGAAAAACAGCTGAGGAACGTTTCTTTAAATGGCCGTATTTTGGCTGGAGGTTAGTACAGGCCAAAAGAGAGCACAGATCTGCCCTAGAGCTCTTTCAGTTTTATTTTGTTTTAATAAAAAGATCCTTATTTCAGTCCACCAAGGGTCACAGAAACCTGGTCGTTATGGGACCAGCACTATTCCTGTGTGTTGCTCTCCTGCCCTCAGTACCCACTATGCTCTTAGATCAATCACACATGGGAAGGCAGCACAGAAGGGTGTGCGTGGAGAGGCTGACCCAGAGTTTACTGAAGAGGGCTGAAGGGCTGTTGACTTAGAGTGAATTCTTGATTGTCCCCTAGTTGCTTCTTTTTGGAGCACATGTGTATGTTTACACAGCATGAAGCCAAAGCATTTCCTCTGTCTATCAGAATTGGAGCTAAATTTAATTCAGATGCACCGACTGCCTGACTTTCTGAAAGCTTTGTGATAGGAAAATGCATCTTAAGCCTCATTGTCAAAGTTCTCTGGCACTGCATTTCGTTTGTAGATGTGCTGATCGTGTTTCCAGGTCAGTACTCCGCTCATAAGACAATCTTGCCTTGTTGCATCTCCACATTGCCTCTCTCATAGGATTTTTTTAAGACTGAGTAAGTATCAGCCAGTCTATAGGCTAGTTTGATTTGTGCTATTGCCTCCAGGATTAAAGCACATTATAGTTAAGGTGTCTGATTTATAAAACAAATAGCATATGACCAATCTTTTAATCATGGTTTAAAGGAAGGAAAGTAAAGAAAAATGTAACGACCAAGTCCCAGGTCTCTCCAGGTAGCCAGTTGCTAGAGGAGCTGTTCCAATTCTGATGCCATTCACTGTGTCAGAGTTATTTTCGTTGAAGTTAAACAAGCAGGCTTCGTATCTGAAAGCTGAAGGTTGTAAATCTCCCTTGTGAATGTTGCCTATGACAGGGAAGGAAAGACTTGCATAATTACCACTTGTACTTCCTCGGAGAACATGAGCTCAAGTCTAAAGCAAGGAGGTTGGTCAATAAAACATTGAGGTTTGAAAACGACAGGAAAAGACCTGTCCAGCTCATATGATAGGGAATTTGTTCTCGGTTAGAAAAACATGCATATTTTAGTGGAAGCTGCCTCTTCAGGCCTGAGTTTCAGGCAGGTATACTTGATTTTTTTCTGCAAGATTATCAGCAGCCATTGCAATTTACAGCTAAATCAATTGAAATCGCTCATCATTTTCCCTCTGTGTGAAACATATTATACTGGATTTAGATTTGCGGCTAAAAATACAGGGAACTATTTACTGATCTAGCTATAAACAGTATTATATTCCTTGGTGCCTTTGAAACAGGTTATGAATGTAAAACCAGATACCAGGAGCAGCACCCTGTTTCCATGAGTAATGCTGCTGAAGCCTGTGGGAATTACTCGTAGAATATGGTTCTTCTCAAGGGAGTAAGGAGTGTCAGTGCTTGGCATTTTTGGCTGGAATTACCTACATAGTTGTAGGAGAAGAATAAAATTACTAAGAGCAAATTTTACAGGACTATGGTCCTGAAATCAATTATAAATCTTTTTGGGCTCATGTTTATGCTCACAGTCGCGCTGCTCCCTTCTCAAGCAATCTGCGCCCGGCACTGCGGCTTTGAGATGTTTAAGCCTTGCTGCCCCTCGGGCTGCTCCTCTCCATTGCAGCCACACAGGGGAACATGGGACTGACGTATTTTCTGACTGACTTTCTGCTGTGCTTTGTGCGTTTTTCAGTTCTCCTGAATCCTAGGTGCTACAGGACTGAATATAATCACTATTTTGCAGGATAGAAGCTGAAATATAGAAAACTGTGTACAATTTTCCTAATAATTCCCATTAGGTTATTACGCTTAATATCCCAGTGATGAAGAAAATCAGAATATTTTAAAATTCTTTAGAAGTTCTTAAAAAGTTCTTTAGAAAAAAAAAAAAAACAGTCCTTCAGAGAGTTAATCTTTCTAGTCAATGTGGCCTGATAATTGTTTTTCCTTCTCAGTTCTTTACTTCCAAATACTAACTGTGACAAACTTAACCTTGCACGCTGCTAAAAGTTTGGGTGAGTTGAGAAAAACTGGCCTGTAGACTGACCTTGGTCATTGACATCATATCTAGTTCTAAGAATTCAGATGACTTGGAGGCAAAGATGTTAAACTGCAGATATAAAATAAATAGAATATTTGAATCAAATAATTCATATGGAAATAATAGTGCTGTGATGTATGATAGCCCAGGACTTTCATGAAGGTCAAACACAAGGGGAATGGGATGGTTTTAAAATTTAAAAATCAGATGTTTTTATTTTGCTAACTTTCTTCCTATTTGCATATTCAAAACATTTGAGAGCTTCTTCCTAAAACCATGTTACAAACAAAATGGGAACTGAAGAGATTTTTGATGTTATGCACATCTTTCTTGCACCACAGGAATCAGATGAAAAGGGCACTTTTTTCTAGTGCCACATCTTAGTATATTTTTGCAATTATGCTACACAGACATTAACAATTCTTATTAAATACAGGATATCTCCTTAAGATTAATACCAGACTTTTAGGAAGAGTTTTTAAACAAATATTTTAAAAATACAATTTCACTTTGAATTAACTTTCAAAATCCAGTCCAGATATATGCAAAAAATATAAAATGTAAATATATTTTCTAAAGTAGTACAGTATGTGAAAATTATAAATTCTTACATGCTTTGTTAATGCAGCTGAGTGAAGCTTAGTCTCAGATCAGATAGAATCTCTCAGATAAATCATTTATGACTAGATGACTTCTTATCCAAAAGTCAAATATGTGATCATTTACAGAGGTCACGGGCTGTATTCTGCTCTGTGCTCCATAATCAGCCGAACTAAACCCCATGAGCCCCTCTTGACTGTATACTCACAGGGTCACAGTATAATAAAATACTTCTCAAAGTATATTTCAGAGAAGGAATGCTCTCCCTCAAACTATCCTTGTCCCAGGAACAAGGCTGTCCATATTCATTCCAGTACAAATAGCAAGTATAAAGTCTGTTATTTTGAAGGGAATACCCTGCCAACCTGTTGGAAAATAAGCTCTGCAATGTCACACAGTGTCACATTTAAGTGTTTTTTAAATTGTGTATACTAGAATCCTTTTTGCTACCTCCAAGGTCAGGTTGGGATTCATATCCATAAATATATATCCAAATATATATGGATGTATATATGCTATGTAGCATCTTTTTGCTGAAGAGGAGAGGTATACAGAAAATACTCAGAAAACACAGAAAACCTGTGTTCTTTGTTTTTCTCTCCCATCTTGTATCTCTTGCCTCGTGAAATCAGATTATTCAGAAAGAGGAGAATGAGTCTATCCTCCTGTTGAAGGATAGATTGAAGGCTGAGATAATAGATACACCAGTCTTTGCCGTTCACCTTATCTCTTCCTCAAGCCCTCCCTACCTCCCCCATTCCTTGTCCTCCTCAAACAAAATTAAAACAAGTAACATGTTTGCTTAGGATATTAGCCTCTAGCATTTGCATTATCATATAGAAATATATGTGGTCTAGCAGGAAAATGTTCTGGATGAAACCTAGCAAAAATAAATGAGATCTCTTTTCCTATGAAATTCCCTACAATGAGCAAAAGCTGTGTATGAGTAAATTATCCCACGAGCCTCAGATGATCTGGAAGGAAGTGTTATAAGGTGGTATTAGCAAAAGAGATGCTTAAATAAAGAAAAGCTGCTGCCAACCCATAATAAAGACAATCAGGTCAACAAAAACAGGCTGACTATCCTTAAGCAATTAAGCGTCTGCATCTGTAGCCATTCCTTTGCTTGGTTGTTTTGTTAAAAGTGACACTAAGGCGTCTCTGTTGTGCTTTGGATTCCAGGTTGTTAGAGACTGCTTGGGTGCAAGAGATGCTCTGCCCAGGACAGATGCCACTGGGGCAGGGTTGGGCAATCGCGGTAGCTGCTCACAGCAGCACCCTGGGCAGTGATGAGTGCCTGGTATGCTGTCTCAGAGGCAAGACTACGGCTATTTCACAAAAAAAAAAAAAAAAAAAAAAAAAAGTTTATGATGTTCTGTAGTATTGGGAAGAAGAGAAGACTGGCTTCGTGGCACTGGCATTGCAACAGCATGGTAAGATGCTTGGGTGTTCTTTCTCTGACTTTGAATAAAGAAGAGCTTGTCGCACACGACAGGGACTTTGGTAAATACCCTAAACTAGGCAGGCTGGAGATGCCTCTTTGCAGCAGCCTTTGTCCTCTCATTGCTAGGTTCTGTTGGGAAAGATGTATATGATATTTTTTCTACAGCTGTGCTGGAATGGTTCATGGTTTGCATAGTCTTGTGTTACTCATGTGTGCAAACATTTATGCTGTCAGTCTCCACTTTTTAAAGTCTTTCACACCTTTCATTTAAACTGAGGGGGAAAAAAATAAATATAGGGCTGAAACAGTAGCTTAATCATCCCATAAAAAATAGGGATAGTATTAATGAGGCAGCAAGTCATGCAGTTTGACTAATTGAATATTTGATAAGAAAAGTTCAAAATGAATCTAGACCTTGAATATTTTTGAAATGAGCTGTCAAGCAATGCAGCGTATTACAAATAAACCAGTAAAAATCAAAGGCAGTTCACAAACTGCTGTGGAACACGTGAGATGGGGTTAAATGCACTGAATGTGTTGTTCATGGTGCTTAGTTCGATAGCTATGCTCAGAACTGTATTGGCTCTGAGCAATCATGGACAAATAGACATTGGCCTATGACATATCTTTAGTCCTAGGGAAATGATGAATTACCTAAGTAGTCTCTAAGATAAGTGTCATATAAGGGCTCACGAAACTCCCTCCTCTCTCTCAAACATGCCTTCCCGATGATGTGTGTGTGCGTGTGTACACATTTAAAGAAATGTCTAGTGATATTTTGAGTCAGAGCACCAGCCAGCCTGCACCAACATTTCTCCTTGAGTTGTGCAGAGCTTGTGGATCTAAAATCGCCACAGTTATAAACTCGAGCTTAATTGTGTGAGCAGTGCCGCGCGGGAGCGGACACGGCCCAGACAGGCGTGCAGCCGTGACCGTGTCAGCGGCGTGTCTCAGCCTGGGTCATGCTCAGGGGAAGGCTATAGTGTCCTCACCTCTCTTCCCCTCTCCTCATGTAAATTCATGCCTGCTACTCGTTGCAGTCATGGTCTACTGGTCTACCACTGGTGAAACCTCCTGAGACTCCCAGTCACCTGTGGGTCATGAGCATGGGGCAGCAGCACCGTGAAAACAGAGCAGGCATGTAGCAAATATAGCAGAAAGTTTCCTGAGCTAGGAGTAAAATCTCGTGCTGGCCAAAGGGGACTGAGTGTTGTGGTGCATCATGTTCACAGTCCCAAGCTGCGTCCTGGGATGAGAGCAGCCCGTGCTGGTTGTCACGCGGGAGCAGGAGTCGCCCCAGCTGGGGGGTCCCAGCTCATGCTGGGAACATGGCACGAGGCAGGGACTTGAGCATCACCACGAGTCCACGCAGAGATCCTCATGTGCAACTGGGTGATGCAGGCAGATGTTGAGAAACATTGGGAAACTTGAACCACGTGTGTGCGTGTGTGTGTGTTGGGGGCTGCTAGACGCAGGGGCCCCATGGAAGAGCCTTGTAGAGTTTATGGGAGGTGCCTTTGGCCTCCATGAGAGAAGGAACTGGTAGCATTCGGAGAGGGAAAGTGCTCTGTTGTTAAGGAGTGGTGGTGGTGGGATTGTTTATTTTTCCTCCCATAAACTTTTTTTTTTTTTAAGGTCCTAATGGAAACAAAGCAAAGTATTATTCCTCTAAAAGCACTATTATTTAAGTAAACCAGACTTGCTACTTGAAACATTCCCCTGGCGTATTGGGGCAGGGGGGGATGGCCGAGATGCCGCAAGAGCGGTGCCAGCGGGGCAGGGACCTGCTGCCTGCAGCAGGGCACCGGGTTGGGGTCCGGCCGGAGCAGCCAAGCCATGGGGACACAGTCATCTTCAGTAACCTGAACGTCCTGGAGGTAAAATCCCAGAAATGCAGAAACAAGGGGTCCCCATGGCCCCACGAGGGCACCTGCTTGGTACCCTACTCCACAGTGTTCAGAGTTATTGCTCAGTTTCATAAGGAATTTTCTCAATACGTCTTTTTTTTTTTCTCCCCATTCCAAGGCTCACAAATGCATTGGCCGTGGGCTGCTGGTTCTGCAGATCTCAATGGGATGGAGCAGATGGAGCAAACCTGTGCTTGGCACACCAAAAACAAGCCCGTGCCTGTCCCGCTGTGGCTGATAATGTGAAGAGATGTTGATTGTTTGGAGGGGGCTATTTGTTGGGCTGTGCATTGCTAGCAATAACAAGCTGTTATAGCTAGCAATTCATATGCGAATAGTATAGATATACATCTGTACAGACTTTGAAGAGTTGTAAACAGAGCTGTGTACTAGAATTTGTGTGACTTATTTGCCCTTAAAACTTTACTTTTGTTGTCCTGCTACCTCTTTTTGCATCTCACTCCAGGTCTTATTCTGGTACAGATGAATGCTAACCTGCATTTCCTCTTCGCCAGTGGCTACTGCTATTCCCAATTTTTTGGAAAAAATGAAAGTGCCTGGAGGAGAAAGACACCCCTACTCTGTCTTCTAGGCTCTTAACATGACCAAGTTGCTTCAGCAGGAAACATAAAGTAATTATTTAAAAGAGAGATTTTGTGTAATTCCTTGCTTCAAGGATTTAGGAAAATAGCAGTTATTGCAAGATTTGGTATGCAGTTGTGACCTGTGGCAATCTTTTTTTTTGTACTTTAACCAGCTTTTACATGATGGAGTGGTCTACAGAAGAAAGTGATCACATGTCTTGGGAAAGAAAACAGCCTCAGAGAAGTGTGTACCTGATTTCAAAGCCATCATACAGAGTCAGTAGGAACTTAGCACAAAAAGGGCCATCCTCTGAGCGGCTGCAGGTGGGCAGCGTGCAGGTGACGTGCTCGAAACAGCAGGGCACGTTCGCCTTGCCAGATGGACACGGTGTTATCACGTAGGGCCCGCGCCCTGCAGAAGCATGCATGCAGATGGGCTGTGCACGCTCACGCTGCAGCAGCTGGAGATGGGCTATGCCTGCACAAAGGTTAGGTGCAGCGCACATAATAATGCCTAGGTTATATATTCAAATGTCATGATGAAGTAAAAAGATACAGCAAATCACTCTCTTCTCTAGAAAGTTCTGCCTTCCGCAGAGGTTCGTCTTCTTTAAAAATTGTGTTGAATAGCCCCACGCTAGATACTTGCCATTGACCGAGGTGTAAAGCTATAAATTGCTCAGGAGTATGTAAAAATTGACTAGACACTAGTCTAGTTGACAATGACACTAGTCATGCACGTGACTAGTGTGTCACATACATGTTGCATGCTTTGTTAAAATGCAATATTCTGCAGGAAAAAAAAAGAGAAACCTATCTGAAGGCCAAATACAGACCAGGAAGAGTGTGTTGCCATTTTTCAAAGAATGGGTTTGATATACCAGACCTATAGCAGACTTTCTTCTGTAAAATCCTGCAATGTTGCTGCTGCAGGCTTCTGCACTGGGGTATGTACCTGTATTTTTGTGCTTCCTGCTACATTGCTGTGATCGTTTTTAAATTTTCTCATGCCAGCACTTCGACATGAGCAGCAAAAGATCCCCAGGTGTCTTAGGAGCTCTGCTGGTAGCAAACCTGGACAACAAGGGCTCGGGCAGCACCACTGCCTGTAACGTTGTCAATACTTCTCCCTCCTGCCCCCTCTAGCTTCACCCAGCTGTTTTAAATAGCAGGGAGAAATTAAAATTCTTAAAGCCTTGCAAGATGTTTGGATTTCTGCCCTTGATTTCCACTTCCATGCGCCATGGCTTGAAAATTTGCCCGTGATTTATAAATTCCCTGTTCGCTTTTCTTTTTATTTATTTACTTCTAAAGCAGAATCAAGCAGAGCTGCGTTGGCTCCGTGTGCTGCCCGCTGCTGCAGGAGCCCTGCGCGCTGCCTGGCTGCGGGGACCGTCCGGGTGACATTGTGCAATTACATGATGATAAGCATCATCCAAGAACACAAATGTGAGAGGTAAACAGCTCAGGGCTCTTTATTAGCTTATTTCAGGCGATCTTTCTTGTTTTACTGTGCAGCTCCTCCCCCTTTTACAGTTTTCTGCTATTCTTTACTAATTCTAGCGATTTGAGAAGCGACCTTTAACCCGCGCCGTTTGCAGACTCCTAAAGGGGATAATTGAAATGCCACAGTAAACCCAAGGCAATAAAATATTATTTACTAGGCATAAAGCTAAGGTCGGTCTTCCAAAAAGGAGCAGACCCGGTCCCCCCGTCCCACCCCGGCCCCGACACGGCAAACGGGGCGCTGCACCTCGGCTAGGAGCCCCGAGGGGACGCGGGGGAGCTGCGGAGCGTGTCCCGCGGCCGGGATGCGCCCCCCCCCGCTCCCGGGAGGGCTTTTCCTTGCACGTGGAAGGAGTGAATGAGTCTGAGAGCAGAGCGGCTCCCGCAGCCTGTCTGGGCCCGGCGTGGGAGGCTCTTCGGCTTCAGCTCCCCGCAGGGCTGCGCCCCAACAGCTCTTGCCAAGGGCCCAAGTGACAGCGGGACGAGGAGCTCACGGGGCAGGGGGCAGCGCGCGACGCCCCGCGTGGCCGCGAGGGACGGGACCCGCACAGCGGGTGCCCGGCGCGGGGCCGCAGTCCACGCGTGTCGCAGCGTCACGGCGGGACCCCGCGGCCGGTACGACTTTAAAATCCAGCCCCCTTCTCAATAGGCCGGGGCGGGCGCATGCGCCCCGCAGAAAGGTTTCCAGCTGCCGTTGGTTCTCCAAGTTTTTTTTTTTATTTTTTTTTATTTTTTTTTTTTTTAAAAAATTTTAAGCGGCGGGTGCAGAGGAGCGAGGGAGAGACGCGGGGGTAGCCGCGCTGGCGCAGCGGCCGCGAGCAGCGCCTCGAGGAGGAAGCGGTGGCTGCTGCGCGGCCCGCGCTCCCGCGCGTAACTTGCGCTCTGGCGCTGCGGGTTCTTGCGCGGCAATGGATTGGAGGAGCCGCAGCTCCTGAAGCCCCGGACTTCTCCCCTCCCCCTGGTCCTGCAGGACCACTCGCCCCGTGAGACAGACACACGCGTGCACAGGCCCCTTAGCCCTCCCCACTGGTGCAGAAAACTTTTTTTGTTGTTGGGTTTTCTGGTTTTCTTTTTCTCTTTTTTTTTTTTTTCTCCTTCTCTTTCTTGGATATTTTTCCTTGTGTAAAATGGAGGGAAGCAGCCCGAGGAGGGCTCGGCCGCCCGGCT
>JAVCKT010010801.1:0-23876 GCA_032273925.1 Rhynchotus rufescens
GAGGAGAGGAGAGGAGAGGAGAGGAGAAAAAAGAAAATGATTAAATTTGTAAAGCGAAGCAGACACTTTGCCAGATGTGCAAGCCGGGTTTCGCAGTACAGATCCCAATCCAGGATGTCATTGAAGACTCTTCATACAGCCAGCAAAGGAAGCAAGTGGAAAAGATGCAACCTGCTGAGGTGAGCAGTCTCCTGCCTCTGCTTTGGAAAACACTTTTTTTTTTCCTAAAAGGGAGAACAAGCATGTGGAGCCCCCTTAGAAAATAAAAAGGGGCCAGTTCCCTGATATTAAGCCTGTTATTAGGCTCAGAATCAAATTAAACCACGGGGTTTTTCACCAGCAAAGTGCTATTTTAAGGCTTATTAGACTATATTAGGATTGGCATAAATTTCCACTGACATAATATAGGCCTTTAATTGGATTTAAGGGCGAGGAGGCTGCATTAAACTAAAATCAGTCCTCGCAGGGAGAAATTGGGTATTCTCCTCACAACTCCTCTGCTCTCCCTTGGCATGAATCCCAAGCAGCCAAGCAGGCCGGGTAACCCATTCAAATCCAGATGCAATTGCTTATAGTCTCCTATATCAATCTGATAAGCAATTTGGCTGCCAAAATGTAATGCACACTCACCGCCACTCGTTAGCCAGGGCCTCGCTGCTGTGGCCAAGGCTCGGGTTCCCTTGCAGCTCGGGCAAAATGGCATTTTCTTGGATGCAAGCTGCCTCCCAGCATTCTTATGAAGTATTTGCTCATGAAAAGGTTACAAAAACAGCATCTCCAAGCCAAGACCTTGACTTAACCTCTGAAGAGCCGAGAGTATCAGCGCCACAGGCGATCATGAAAACATAACCCCACAGCTCCTCCCAGGCTGGAAATGTGAGTTCGGAGGCATTCCTGTGACCTGGTGCTTTCACCCGTACTCTGGTTAGATACAGGAGCGTCTCTGGAGCTTGGAGGTGAGGAGCTCTGCCCTTGCATGGCCATGGGAGAAGTCTCTGTGCAACCCTTTCCTTCCTGGGATGGTGACCCTGAGAAACACACAGACGTCTTGCATGCATCTCATGCGATCTTGTGAAGCCTAACTGTTGTTAGGCTCAACGCTCCCCAAGTCACTCTTCCCTGAAGAAACAAAGCTGTTACAAGAACTGGTAATTTTTCTTTTTTTTTTTTTTCACATCTCTGCAATACAGCCTGCATCATCTGACAGAAGAGGCTCAAGACGGAAAAAAATCCACTTAAATAATTGAATTGGACACACTGCACCTCAAGTTTAATAAAGGCAGAGGCTGAGCGATCGTTCATCCTGTACCTTAAGAGATATCCCTTATTTGGCACCTAATGTTCCATGACTGCCTTCCAGTAATAAGGGTCTATCAAGAGACATCTGAGCTCTCTTGAAGCCTTGGACACACAGAAAAGCCTTCCACTATGCAAAAGAGTAGTTTGGACTTGACATATGATGTTAGGAGCTTGTGCACTGTCTCCAATGTCTTGACACAATTTTCTCATACAAGTACAGCCCCTTTCTTAAATTACCAACCACTTCACATTTGACTAGGTCAAGGCTGGGGCCATCATACTGTAAGGTCTGCAAGTCAAATGCATTTTAAATCTCATGAATTTGCCCCAGTTTCATGTTTCTGAAAAGCTACTTGGAGGTCCATCCTTCTTGAAAGGGCATAGAGCTCCTAGATGGGGTTCGTGTATTTGCTCTCCAGAGCTCCCTGGTGCAAATCTCCCCACTTACACTCACCCTGTCACATTCTGCCCAGGCACAGATGACCATTCTCTCTGGAAAGCTAAGAAAAGCAAGGAATTTGCTGCTACATGCTGCAGAAACATCAAAGGGTGCTCCTAGCTGGGGTTTGAAGCTCCTAAGCAGTACAATTTTTTAGCTGAAATATTGGTGTGGCACTTCTCATGGGCACGCACATGGGCATGGGATGTGTGCGTATATTTTCTGTGCATTATTTAATAGTGTGTGTGCGCGTGTGTAGGGCGAGATCTGACATGCCACAGCTCTGCAGCTGCTTCCCATTAGCGCAAACAAAAAGATGGTGGTATTTTTCATTCATGAAACAAACTTTATTCCTTTGGTGATGTTTCTGGATTGCTTCAAGATGTAAATACAAAGCTTAGGCAGGTCAAAGTGGGGTTGATGGATTCAGAGTGGCAATACACCCCAGCAATTCACAGTGATTTTCAAGCAGCCACAGACATTGAGCTGTAGTCCAAGCTCAAGCGAGTGCAGTGGGCACAGGGAATTCCCATTCACAAAGTCTTGGTGCTCCTGGACTCACTTGGCTTAATCAGAGATTTTGGGTACCTACCTGTGACTCTACCCAGGGACAAATTGGAGGACAGTGAGAGCTACAGGAGAATAGCCTGAGCTGAGTGCATTAGATTATATTCAGATTTTAGATTTATGAAAGGCTTTTAGCGATTGCATTCAAAAAGCTCGTATTCATTCACCTTGCCGAGACTAGTGGTACCATCTCTGTAATTTAGATATCATGGAAGAAAAAACAAAATAAACAACTTTTGTTTATTTCTCAGTGGCTGCAGGAATAGCCTTTTTTCCTCACTTCACTTGGAGAGAATTTCGTTTGGGAGGTTTAGGGATTTTCCATGACAGATGAACCATAGAGTAGCCTTCAGATGGACCTGCAATGCTTTCTTTAAAGTCATTCCTATAACAGGTAACTTCACTCCCACCTGGGCCCTTTCCATGAGTCCAAAGCAGCTGCTCTGCCTCTTGCCATAGACACTTTGGCTCCAGATGAGAAAAAAAAAAAAAAAAAAGACTAAAATAAGAAGAACCAGCAAAAAACCTGAAGTAAATATGAGTAAGCTTCTCAAAACCGTCCTATTTTAAACTCTCTACATGATGATACACTTTATGGCTCCAGATGGGACCAAAATACCAAAGGAAAAGGGAAAGTGCTGTCCTTGTGATATTTCTGAAGTAGCCGAAGTCAGGGAAATTCTAGACAGAAGATGGATTTTCCAGCTGCAAAGAAACTAGGTCAAACATTTGAACTTTTGGGTGCTTAGCTGAACTAAACTTCCTCAAGTGCTCTGTTAGTGTTTGCTATTAGATATTGCCAGCTGTGCCAGGACTGGTCCAACCCTGCCAGGAAGCTAAAGTGAGAGGAGGGAGATGATTTTCCTATGCTGCAGCATGAATAGCCAGCTTGTAAATGGATTTCTCTCTTCTTCTGCCTTTGCACATGCAAGACCTTTCTCAAGATTATTCTGTAGCCACTCACTGCTGTCTTAGCCCTGTTGCACAAAAGGAAATTGAGGCTGAATATCAAGAACCATTTTTATCAGTCTGTCGGTAGATCTCTCTGAGGATGTAGATGTCCCATTGCTTGAGGCATTTAGAGTTAGACTGGCCAAAGCTCCTGGGAATCTCTATGGGGAGACGATCCTGCTCTGCCTCTGGAGAATGGGCAAGACCTAATAAGCCTCCTCTCTGTCTGATTTGTCTGATCCTCTGATTAAAGTATGTTCATATCATTTGCATTTGAATTTGCTTTTATCCCAGCCCCGATGCTGAAAAGTGTAGGCAGGCAATTCAGGGGATGATGTGTTTATGTAACTGTAAACTAGGTTTATAGCGGTTTAATTAGTAATATTAATAATGTCACCTAAGCCTAATGATACCAATTATAACACAGTAAATATTGCTTATTGGATTACAAGTAGCAATATTGAAAGATGAACTTTCATGCTCAGTCAAACTTTCAAAACATGTTATTTGAAAAGAGAGATAAGATAGTTTACTTTTCACATACGGATAGCTCTTTTTAATCTCAAAAAGGGATAATTATTGCAAATAAATATTTGCAGATGAGAGAGACTCTCCCATTGGATATATCATCATCTCTCCTCTCACTTGTTTTGCTTCTACGCATTAAGATTGTATATTGGGTAGCCCCTTTGCACCAAGCAGAAAACTCCTTCATGATGTCCCCAGAAGGTAATTGTGAGCTATTCTGATGAACAGGATGGACATTGCAAGAGAGGAAAGCTAAGATTACATTAATCTATTTATGAAATGCTCTGTCCTTTGAGGAACTTCATATGCAGAGGACACAGAGACTCTGGGTCATCTGGGCTAGGTCTTCAATAAGATTCCCACTTTGGCCCCAATGCATCCTTTGAAGATGGAGAAAGGGAAGTCAACTAAGTGCTGTTTAAAATCCTATCACTAATGTAGCACCATCTCTTCCTCTAGCATGTAGGGTTGTCATTATCCTGCCTCCCAGGATTGCACAGATCTTTATAGGTATTTTCTAGGCCTGGTGAATTTGTGGCACCTCTCGGTACTATGCCAAGTTGACCAACATGCTCTGGGCATTGATTTGCAGTGAAAAACTTCCTCATTTGGGCACTGACAATGGTCTAAACTGAAATCTCTGAAACAAGGTGCTTATTTCGCCACAAAATATAACACAAACAGATTTGGTGCAACCTTATTAGCCCTTCTTAGTCCTCTGTCCATAACATGGATTCACTACGACTGCCTATAAAAGCAAAAGACAAGCCCATTTTCCAGCATGGAGGAATTCCTCAGACTCTACCGAAGCAGTTGCAATCCTTCTCACATCACTAGGTATTCTCCTATTACCTCCATTACCTAGAAGTTTTCACATCCATTCACCTTACCTTAACCAGCCTTCACATACCACTCACTTAAGCGACAGGAGCAGTGCACGTACAATCCAACAGCCCTGAGTTCCATTTGTCCTATGAAAATTGGAAGTATTTCAACAGTAACTAATTGAAATTGTCCTCCAGGAGGAAGGAAGGGGAGTGCTACATAAGATATGTGGCCAACCTAGATATTTGAGCACTGGAGAACTAATAGTTTATGGGCCTGGTTATAAGTCTTGTCTTCAGTTCACTGTTTAAGAGGAGATATTGTATGTCACCCTCTTGAAATGCCTATCTACTTCCACTGACAGAGAAAGACAAGGCTACTAATGTGCAAAAGATGATGATTTTTAGACGTCTGAAGTGAGATGGGATAGGAATCCCAACCTTAATAACACTGCTCGGAAAGCCAGCAGGTTCTGCAGAGAAGCTGAGGATGAGCAAGCCTTGTAAATACGGCATATCAAGGCAATATCTGCTCTATGGACCTAATATTTATCTCTCTCCAGTTACTGGATTTCTGATTTTTCCTGCACAAAGATGTATGGTGAGGGAAGGCTGAGAGCAGTAATAGGGTCTGAAGAGGAGGAGAAAGGAGTAGGGGAGGACAGGGAGTGCATATGTCTCTATCCACAGTTTCACTGCATAATTTACAAGAAGGGGCAACTCATCATAAATAACCTGAAGCTCCTGGGAACAGTGACCTAATCAAGATGTATAATTGCACGCCTTATCTAAATGAAAGCATCATTTCAGAAATGATAATGTGCATCACCGTGGATTGAATTGCTATAGAGTTCCACACTGAAGGGTAATTATAATGTTTAACAAATATATTCCCTTCGGGGGCCTGCAGTTAAAGATACCATGTCCTGGTTTCCCCTCGTGCTGCATGCCTTCTAAATCACAAGAGTTTCCAAAACACCTCCCAATTACACCATTTCTCATTGATGCTCCAGAAGGGACAGTCTCTTGTCCTGCCCAGACTGACTGAGATTACAGAAAACAGTTAAAACTAAACAAGAAATGTACCAAACAGAAAAAAAAAAAAAAAAAAAAAAAAAAAAAGTAATGCTGAAAAGAGAAAAAGGAAATGCATCGACCTCCCTGCTTGCTTTGGCATCATTCTGTACAATGAGCAGTGAAGAGATCTGACATATTAAAGCTAAAGACTGTGACCAGACTCCCACCTCTCTGCTAGGAATAACCTTCCCCTCCCTAGCACAGCCTGCTGCCTGGATGCTGGATATGATTTTTCAAAATCCTTTCTGTTAATTTTCTCCCCTTCCTCTCACTTATACCCCTCTGAATAATGGTCTGTCCCTTCTAGGGGAAAACACGCTTTATACAGCTCCGAGTTGCTACCACGTATAATCGATACGCTATGCCCACAGCACGGGGGAAGGTCCTACACAAATGGATATGTATCCTATATATTTATGCAGAAGGACAGCAAAAGATAAGCAGAAGTATGAAATCACTTCCCAGAGGAGATGCTGGAGAAGAGACAACAAATGAAGAGCCCATAAAATCAGAAATGACCCAGAGAAAGCGGAGAGGAAGCAGCTGGCCCCTTCCCAGCACATGGCAGCCACACACTGACATTATCGGGCAGCAGGGATGAAGACAAAAGAAGGGAAACACTTTTTCATGCAAAGTATAATTAAATTAGAGGGCTCGCGGGGCAGGATGTCAGCCAGGCCAAAAAAATATGAATGGATTAAAAAAAATAATAATCCAAAGAATTGAAGGAGGATGGGTCCATTAAGGGTTATTAAACACCATTCAGGATGTAACCTTCACCCCAGGAAGTCTCTACACCACTGTCTGCTGGCAGATCAGTAGATATGCAGGATGAGGATTACTCAGAGTATGCCCTGTTTTCCATGAACATCTCCAGCTCCAGCCAGGGCACTGCCCTATGGATCTCCAAGAGAGCATGGAGTCCATGGAACATGGACTAATGGTCCATCACGACTGGGCAGTCACAGCACAGGTCATAGCGACTGCATGATTCCTAAGTGGAACCTCCTGAAGGAAAAACATAAGGCAGGTTCTTTGTCAGCCAGGATAGGGCGCAAAATGCAGTGCACAAGACCTAGTAATAACACACAGGGTTTTCATGCCTAAGCTGCTCAAAAACAACACATTTAGGGCTCTGAAGAATAAGGTGCAATTGCAAAAAAGAAAGGTCAGGAGAACAGCGTAAGGTAATAGGTCAGATCTACTGTCTGAGTTTATTCCAGCTCTCCCTTAAGAGATGCAAGCAAGACCAGCACCTCTATGGAAGCTCCTTAGAAAAGAATTTGTAAATTCTTGCAAAAACTTGCCCCACTGAGCCCTTGCCTGGTCCAGGATGCAGTTTCCAAGCACGAAAGCAGCTCTGAGAGGTGTGTGCTATCCCAGCAGTGTCCTGCTTCTGCCATGCCAAGAACAGGCTCATCATGGCATGGATGAGCTCAGGTCACCACCGTCCCAACTGGCAATGTGCTCACAGAAAGAACTCTTATTTTCATTTCTTTATTTCTTTATTTTTATTTTTATTGCTACACATGATGGATGAATTCAGCAGGAAAGACAATCCAAGTTTAGATGCAGATCTGTCAGTTGCAATATAGCTGATCCTGCTTTCACTTATTAGCTGGAAAAACAGAACTGAGCCAGCCCTGTATTTTGAGAACCCTTTTTTAAACTCACATTAATAAAAAAAAAAGAGAGACAGAAACCAAGCAGGGAAGAGAGCGAGAGAGGAGATCAGATAGATGAATAATTTCTGTGTCGTCTCCAACACCCTGATTAGAGCTGTGGTGCTTAAATCAAAGATACCAACAGGAACCCAAAAAGAAGAGACTGCAAACAATTTTGTGCACTGCCATTTTTTTCTTTTCTTGACTGTGTTCCATTATATATAAAGTTTTGTTTTTTCCTCTTTTGATCTCTGATAGAAAAGAAGCAAAGGGGAGGTAGGGAACAAAAACACAAGAAAAATAGACACCGATCTTGTTTGCTTCTTTCTCCTCACCTGCATCAATAACTCAATTGGATCAGAAGTAGACCGCAAGCAGAAATGAACAGAGCACAACCACCAAATGAAAACCAAATGCTGGATTGCAAAAGCAATATTTCCAATAACATGAAATTACTTGGCAGACTTCCCTCCCTTTTCCCGTGTCGCTGCCAGCCTGTTGTGACGACTGATGCAAACTTTATCTGCTTAGAGATGGAGCAGGAATGGTCTGTCTTTAAGCAGCCTTGAAGCTGCGTTTATTGGAGACACACGAGCTGGGAGAATGAAGGAATTCATGCAGAATACAAAGTTTTGATCACAGACCACTTGATGTTTATGGAAGAAGTAAGGTACATGAGCCCACTTGTCTTGCTAGCTCTACTGTGATGCTGGACAAGTCACAGAACCTTTCTCCATGTGTATCTCTACCTGCAAAGCAGATATTGAGATATTCCAACTCCTTTAAGAAGCCTTTGGAGACCTATAGGCACACTACATGACAGGGAGAATTCTGCAGGTGTTTAGCCCTATTTTTGCTTCCACAAAGATGGGAATATTCACTGTGTCAGATGGGAGCAGAGTTTTGATTTCAAAATCTCCCTCTGTGCTCTCTGCAGCATCCCACAATGGGCT
Organism: Rhynchotus rufescens; assembly: GCA_032273925.1. Lineage (NCBI taxonomy): Eukaryota > Metazoa > Chordata > Aves > Tinamiformes > Tinamidae > Rhynchotus > Rhynchotus rufescens. The sequence goes on from JAVCKT010010801.1 coordinate 8,303, forward strand.
ACAGTAAGTCCCTAAGTGAAACTGGTCCTGAGGTGTCCAAGAAACAACATATATTGCTCATCTGTCACTTACATGCAGTTTCCTTGCTTGGAAATAAGGCTGCGTTGGGGCAAGAGTGATGGATGGGAGACACAGAGGGACGAGTGTGGTCTCTCACCCCAAATCTGTCCTCCCATGACATCTTTCTTCTATGTCCTGCCCTAGAGCTCCCTCTTCCACATAGTGTCTCTCTTTTGGCTCCAAGCCACACCAAAATTCAACCCACAAGTGCACCCACTGCTCTTCTAGACTTTGGATGGCAACTTGAATCTTAAAATCCAAGGAGAAGGAACTCCATACATACCTGAGTATGTGTCTACCCTGGGGTCCATGTGAACATACCTTTAAATTAATGCCTTCCAGCATTTAAGTTTGAATTTTAAGCTGAAGAGCAACCCTAAGTGTAAAGCTAAACACGTCAGTAGCGGAAAGAGGAGTCTCCACATAGATTATCCTCCCCAAAACCTATCCCAGTAGAGCTCACAGCAGATCCACATCTCCCACACGGCAAAGTTATGTGTGACGGGGGCCTATACACTTGTCAGGTTGGGAATTGGAAGCACTGGAACAGTCGAAAAGTTGGATAAGTGAGTGGTGCATTTCCTTCCTAGATGATGCTCAGTTCAGATAACGCCCGGGCAGTGTGTCTGTGTGTGGGTTGTGAACTGTTTGCGCGTGTGTCTTTGGAGGGAGGGACAGCAGTGGGAGGAATTCATTAGCATTTTGGGTGTTGCATATTTATGCTCTGAAAGAAACACGTGGAACAAAGGGAAGACACCTCAGGGTGTCCTGCTTTGCAAAACGCCCTCTGACACCCGCAGCTGCTCAGTACATGGGAGGCCAAAAGCAGCCCAGCTCTGTGGCTGCTCAGGAGGTTGGGCTAAATCAAGAGCAAAGAGAAGCTCTTCAGCTTCCACAACTTTTCTGTGCATCGACACCAGGGTGATGCTGCCACCAAAGGTGTTTTTCCTACTGCTTGAATTATATCTTCCGAAATTCTCATGCCACCCACAGTAGGTGAAGGAAACACATGACGCCTTTCCTCCTTACAGTACTCACTGATGTACTTAGAGATGTCTCCTGTCTCAGACTACCCTAAACAAGCCCGATTCTTCCATCATTTCCTAAGAAATTATATTTTTGAAGAAGACCCAGACCAGCCCTAGAGGGAAAGAGATGCAAACAAGAAAAAGCACCAGAAACAAATGTCACCCACGTCTAACAAAGGATGCTCAGCACCATCCCTTCATTTTTTGAGGGACAAAAGGGTCATGAGACAACAGCCGAGGGTACTGATTCTGGACCAAGATATGGGCAGTATGCTCAGAAGATCCTCCAAATGCCTTATCTCTTTTCCATCTCAGCCTGCACCACTGCTGTTAGACACGTGATAAACCCCACAATTTTGGTAATGCTCAGCAAAGGCAAAAGGAGTGAATCTGAGTTGATTTTGCAGCACAGGAACTATCAGAAACTCCTAGCTCCGTCCCTCACCTCTGAGATGCCATCCTGCTGCCAGACTGATGCTCCACTCTCCCCTTCCTTAAGGCAACATATTCTCACCAGCTTTTCTCCTCTGATTTGTTAGGAAACTCATTAGAAAAGAAAGGGAAATGGCCTTACAAGCAAGTAAGATCTTTTGGAGCGTGCAAGGGAACACTGAGGTCGCTCCAGGAACTCTAACATAGGAGAGGCAACTGTCTCATTACTTTCAGTTGTGTGTTTGTTTTTCTGACCACTGCTGCTCCTTTCAACTCCCGTCTTCCCCTCAGGCAAAAATCAGTTGCACAGGCTGTGTTAAGCTTTTCGCTAAGCCTCCTCTTTGATTACAATTCCCAGCAAGCCACCAGGGTGCAAGAAATATAATTAAATACCTTCCTTACTTGGTAAACAGGCTTTCTCCAGAGAAGGTAACCCATGACTTCCCAGATGGGCTACCCAGAAAAAGTCTCCCCAACTTCAAGGAGAAACAAGCCCGAACAGTTGCCTTTCCATCCACGAGACATTTTCTTGACAGGCAGTGCAAAATGCTAGTAATAGAGTAACCCGGAGAAGGATACAAGAAGCAATTTAAGTGATAAGTGACTTGCACTGGAAAAAGTAATAACTGTGCAGACTGTATAGCCAATGCACTTTCCCTGCCATGAATACATTGCCTTGAACGTAAAGCTCATCAAAGACATTTAGTTTTTATATAATGTCTTCAAAATGCCAGATCTGATATCTAATCTGTCCATTGCAAAGCCCTGGGAATGGTCTATAAAGAGATATATGTGCTGTCCAGTAATGTTACAAAAAGCTTATGCTCCTCCCTGGGGAAAAAAAAATAGTAAATTTGACATTTATTAGCAAATTCTCTTGCAGCCTTCACCTCTCTGGAATATTATCTGGGAATGCAAGATGTTTCCCTGTCTCCTGGGAGCCCTCTCATAGCTTCCTCACTAACGTGCTGTCCTCAGGAGTATAATTAAAGCAACACTCTCAGGGCACCGTGATGTAAAGATCAGAGTGCCTATGAGAAGTGCTGGAGGGCTGTTCTCTGAGGAAGGTTGAGGAGGGTCTCCAAAGACTAGGGTGATCAGCCCCATGCTCTTCAGTGATTTGGGGTGATTTTTCTGATCATACAGGTTAAAGAGATAAGAGTGTCAGGAAAAAAAAAAAAGGAAAAAGAAAACCCTTCAAGCTTCCCAAAGGAATTTCACGTGAGGATTTGTCTTACACTGTTATGAAGGGGAATTATGTAGGATTTTCATTTCCATCTGCAACTTTCAGCAAGGTTTGTCCCAAAACGGCTGTGCCCTCCCACTCTTGTCCATGGCAAAAAAAAAAAAAAATCCAAAACCCTCCAAGAATAAGAAAATCCACAGCCTCCTTTGAGAAGAGCCACAGCTACCAGAGGCCCTTTGATTCCCCTCTGTTACATCCTGCAAGAAATGTTGTCTCATCCCATGCGCGGGAGTTTTATCCTAGACGGAATATGATGCTCAGCTGTGAACAGGAAGGTCTGACAGCACGAAGCGATGAAAGAGTGAAAATCTACAGCTCTCACTACGAGCAGAGCGTGTCCCCTTCAGCAGACTCATACGGCAGGGCTTGTTTAGGCTACCAGCAAGGTACCTGCTGTGCTTTTAGAGTAAATAAGTCAAGATGCCAAGCCCTGGGACCCACTCACATCCTATGCTGGGCAGAACTGGTGACCCTGAAGCCCACACGCCTGCAAAAGCTGCAAAAATCTGGCTGGGCAATTCCTTCAAGGATACACAAGCTGGGCCAATTCAGACACGAGTTCAGCCCCGCTACAGAAAACTACTTTGCTCTCCCACGTTGCATCTTCATCCTTCTCAGAACGTGGATCACATTACCCGTCAGGCGCTCGAGACGGTGATGGGAACCTTTGATGTCACTGGGCTGACTTAAAAAGTCCATGGGGCCTTCATTAAAAAATAAAAGATTTGGGATGGTTTTTGTTATTAATTGCTTTGGCTTTTTAGCAGTTGCGTTAAATAACTAGCCATCCATATGGAACTGGGGGAGGGGAAGCCACAGTAGCATAAAGGAAGGGAAACCAAGGAAATGTGAAACTTTCATGTGAGATAAGAACCTCATAACACTGTTATTATATCCCTTTGCAGTCAGGCGGTCTCCTGGTTTTAATAAAATCTCATTTTCCTTAAATTTTCCCTTGTGGCCAGAGTATTATGTGTGGAGTTTAATGTAGCAGGATATGATCTAAACTTAGACTCAGGTGGTCTGGGCCCTTTGGAACAGACGGTGCGGGTTGTCAAGCCCTGGATGGGGGGATATAAACAGCGCTGGGAAGGTTGGCATATCCCTTTTTTTTTTGTTTTGTTTTTCTTTTTTTTTTTCTTCTTTTCTTGGATCTGAAAAGACCTCAATACACTCAATTAATTCTCTAACCCGCCAGCCCAAATCAAAGAGACATCCATGCAACTGGGAGGGATATTGGAGGGGAATATAATCAACACTTGTTTTCCTTTATTGGAAGTAACAAAGAAATTCAAATGAAAATTCTAGACACTGTAAATGTTTCTTTCAAGGAGGGATATTTTGCTTTGTTTTGTTTTACAAGGGTATCTGCTTTTGAAAAGCACCCCAGCCTTATTCTCCGCAGACCTCCTTAAGGTTTTCATTAGGATAGGGATATCACGTTCATTAGAACTGCTGATCCTGATGAATTCATTTCTGTTGTCACATGCAATTCCATAAGTGGACATCAGTTACAGTTCCATGGGTGATCCTCTGTCACGCAGCATCAAGCCCAAGATTTTTAAGAAAGAAAATTCCTCAAAATGGGTTGAAGTTCAGTACAGAGACATGCTCTTCAATAGCTCCACTTGATAAATGAGGATTTTTTCCCTATTTTTAATTAAAAAGGTGGACCATCATATTGCATGTTCCAAAGAGCAACCCATCAAGAAGCACTTTCAGACTTCATGCAGCACTGAAGCAGTCTTTGTTTTAACTGCAAAATTTAGTTCAATCAATTCCTTATTTTATTTAGAATATCTTTACTGCCACTGTTATTTCTCCATGCATTTCCAGAAGGTACAGTCATGTTGCTGCTGTAGAAAGGAACTCATAGCGGGCAGTTAAACAGGACATAATGGATCTGTGGTGCCCTGCTGAGCATCAATTTAACAATTCCCGTCCATGGCTATAGGATTCTAAATATAGGATCTCACAGTAAGAGATGACTAGGATTTACTGGCAGGATTTCCTGCAACAGTATTGACCAGTACTACCAGTCGAAATCAAAACATCCCCCTGTACTGGGAGTGTATGAAGGTGCATTTTCCCCAGCACTTCCCTCAAAAGCAAAGTTGTTATAAAAGGTTCCTGATTCCAATTGCTTGCTCCGGACCTCACCTGGAGGTCCTCACCAGCACACAACTCCATCCAGCGACAAGAAGGGGAAAATACTCTGTGAAGACAACTGCATCCTCAATACTCCTCAAACATCTCCTAAAGCAGAGCCTATAACCTTAATAATGCTTAATAATCCTGTGCCATGTCAGCCTTATCTTAAGCTACCAGGTGGTAAAGAAGCAGAGAAGGAAGGACCATCTCATGCCACAGAATGGCAACAGAGATCTCAAGAAAGCAAAAGCCCTAATATACTCCTCTTGCTCAAATATTTATTGAAAATAAGAAGCATTCTGGTTAAGATAGCTCACACTTGCATTGCACTTGTGTAAATGGTGCTGGAAAGCAATGGGTTAGACCTTTGGATATTTTACACCAGAGCTGGGAGTTGAACCTTGATCACCTAAATTGCAGCCCAAAGCATTAACCATGGACTTATTGTTTTTTTATTAAAACAGTGGAAACACTGCCTCCCTAAGGACTGGTTTTCTTGAAAAACTCACTCAAATTCACACACTTTAAATTCACATTCAGTCTTACTCTGGAAGAACTTTCATACATCAACAACCAAACTAAACTCATTAAAGATAAGTTCTTTTCCGTTTCTGTGATTTAAAGAAAGAAAAATCTTATCAGACAAAAGCAACCTTAAAAATCCCTTTTCCCATTTCCTAGATCAATAGACACAATGGGGCATCCCAAGCCCACCGCATCACTGATCAGTGTGCTGAAACAACTCATTCAGACTTTGCTCTGGTATCAAAATACTTCTGGAGGGAAGAAAGCCTTTCTGAATGGGCAGCTTTCAAGCCCGTGTCAAGTGAAAACAGGCTTTGCAAGGACGGGGCGTTAAGCAAGATGTGACTCATCAAGGCTCCAAATTGCACTGGCTAGATCTGAGGCCCAGAAGGCAATTACTTTCCAGGTACAATGTTCTATGGATTGCGATCAATCTCAGATAACACTGGACCCCAAGAGGCAAAATTAGTAAAAACTGGTCAACTGATCTCCCAGTCTAGCAGAGGCCTAAGAGCTAATCTCCCTTAATCTAATTCAATGGACTCTACTTAACATCCCCTGTCCTTTTATTCTTCATGAGGGAATAGCAAGGGATGAAATGAACTCTTTTCCACTCTCTGATTCCGCAGCAGGTCGTACAGATCTTACATTTCCCCCCTCCCTTCCCACCCACAGAGCAAAGTGCTACCCCAAGCTGCTCTTCTTTCACCGCCATCCAAGATTTCTCCCCAAAGCATAATACTGCCCACCTGGTAAATAGCATTCTCCTCTATGGCACCCCTCCTATTGCACCCTATGCTTTGAAGTTTCCAGGAGCTAATTATATCACTTGATTTGAGCAGGAAGTGTGGAATACAGCCTAGAGCAGTGTTTGCTTACGGAGTAACTCATCCTGCCTGCGTGCTTGCTCTTCATCAAACATGAATGTCAACAAAACCTCGCTTTCCTCCTTCATCTCTTTCATGAATTTTGAAAGAGCTCTTTCTGCTGCCTTTTTTTTTTTTAATCCCTTTCCATTTCTTCCTTCTCTTCCCCCTCTGGGATTCCTAGAAGGGAAACGGTACAGTTTCATTACAGAGGTCACTACACGAGGACTGCGATTTTGACGGTCCACAGCCTTCCTTGTTGCCATTTAACCCCATAGAAAATGATTATGGAAGCATTCCATGTGAGACTGACCATAAAAAAAAATAGCATGAGAAAATATAGCTAAAATCTAAACAAAAGCCTCCAAAGAAGCAAAGTATAGGAGTGATTCCCATTCCTGGAAACAGGAATAGGGTATTTCTCACTGCCAGCTTGTGCTGAATCCGGGGATGAGAACAGCACCTGGCACAAGCACTCTCTGAAATACACTCTGACTCACCATAAATGAGGATGAAGTTTTGAACTTAAAGGATTGCAAACAAGCAGGCAGTGAAATGGCAAATTCTGCATCTGGTTTTACCCAATTTACGCAGCTAGAATGGCATGACTTTCTGCACCGTGTTCTGCAAGGACAGCAAGATTAGACTAGCTCATTTCAGCTGTTTGCACGGTCTTGTTCCTATAGTTTTGAGCTATACAGCTACGGCAGTTTTCCAGAGCTGAGGACAGTTTTAATTCAAACTAAAAACAAACAAACAAAAAGCATACAAAAATTATGTCTCTTCTTTAAAACATACCAAATTTACTATTTTTTACTATCTTACAGCCCTGGAATAATATTTTTACTACACACATAGTCCTCATTAGCAGTATTTCCATGCTTAAGAGTTAAGGCTTTCATGTGTTTTGGCTTCTTAGTGTCTCTTTTAAAAAAATAATCTTTTCTTTACACTTTTTTTTATAACTCTTTCATGACAAATATATACTGAGTGGCTCCCCCTTACATGCTTCCACCATTATACCTTTGGTTCTTTTCCTCTTTATTCATTGATTACAGCAAATGTTAAGCAATTCTTCTCTCTCTTTCTCTCTCTTTTTTTTTTTTTTTATGAATTTGTATCACTGAATCTTACATATACAACAGAGCTTTCGAAACTGGCCTGAGCTCCATGTGCTGAGTGGGTCCCAAGAATTTAAGGCCTCCATAATCAATATTAGCCTACAAGAATTTGAAGACCTCTATAATCAATACCAGCCTTTGACTTGTCCTTATTTTATCCTTGTTGATAGTTGATGTCTGTTGTCAAAACTCCTGGAAGGCATCTTCCAGGAAAAAAAAAAAAAAGGGATTTTGGAAATCTTCCATGTGGAGAAATGGCCAAATACCTACCATTGCATGGTTTTCTGTTTCATTATTGGACTAATACTGTCCCATATGGGGCAACTCTGCAGCTCACAGTTTGTGTGACCAGTTTCACCAATTCCAGCTTTACTCTCTACTCAACAACAGCAATGTACAGGAGTTGGGGACACCCATCATCCTGCAACCCCCAGTTCACAAGATGTGCTGGTTGGCCATATCTATTGTAACACTGTTCACTCAACAGTTTTCTCTGGAGGATTTAAAAGAGCATCCAAAGAGGACAAGGAGGTATTATCCACATTACTTTGCCTCGGGGAGGAATTAAAGGGGAGGAATCACCCCAGGAAACACTCATTGACGCATCACACAAGCCACAAAACCTCCTGGTCCACCAGCTCATGGGAAGCAAGAGGACAGAGAGCCTTTAAAAAGATCACTCAGACCATTTCCAATTCTCCTTTTATTCACAGTGAACAGCTCCATTGCAGATAAAAGTTGTTTCATGATGAGACGGGATCCTTATCATCCTATTTTGGCCTATAGCTCTCAGCACGCTACAAACCACATGCTCACTGGCATGAGTTGCTCCGTTCCAGCTAAACCATAGGAAGCTATCATGACAACCCTGTCCACGAGCAGGCTGTTTTGCTGAATGGATGGCTATTCACGTCATTTACCTTCTGCTTAATCGTTCTCAGGCACACGTTAATTGTCCTCCTGCATGAGCAGGATACTAATCGGAGCTCAGATAACCTCTCTATCCTACTTTACATGCTGGTTCACGCTTTCCCTTATTTTAACTGGAGCCGTTTTTAATTCCAGTTAGGAAATTGATTATTCACACTTTTATTTGCCTTCTTTAAGAAGAAAGCACAAGAAGAGCGCAAGAGGAATTGTAAATTATTAGATTAAAACCAGAACTGGAAATCTGGCATGTCAATGTGCATGCATGTACGTGTGTGCATGGACAGACGAGCAGGGAAGTGTCCTCATGATGTTTTGATCAATATTTGGGATGTTGTTTGCAGGGAATGGTGCTGAGGCCAGGTCACAGGGGCACAGGGGATGTACATCTTTCTAGTCTGAAACCAGAGCTCCAGCAATGAAAGAGAGAATAAAGTCTCAGAAAATCATCCCTGCACAAATGCATTGACAGGGTCAGCATCTGCCTGCTTTTTTTTTAATGTGCCAATTTGCTCATCTCTCAGTGGATCTAAGATATAGGGTGGCACCTTGGCTGGGGACCACAGACCCAGAAGAGAAGATGGAAAAAGAGTTGCTCCAAATTTGGCAAAAGAAATGGTGATTTGTCTTGAATCACCAGCAGAATAGTATGAGGTTCTTTAGTTCTCAATGCTACATAGAAGTTCGCTTATGAATGAGTAGGCTTCAAGGCAGTCATGGTGGTCCTGCAGCCACCACCGGCCCCACCAGATCCCTTAGCTTTGTCTAGCAACTATTTTTGTAGAAATATTAGCACTCTCTGCACAGAATCTTTTTTTTTTTTCAAACAAAAATGTGCAATTAAAGTTTTTGCTTGTATATTTCTTTGTTTGCTTTGCTAAAATCAATAATAGTAAGGAATGAACTACTTTGGACAGGAAATGCTTGAGCGGCCCTTAGCAAAACCTAGAGGAAGGACACAGAGTCTGATTCTGTGTTTAGATAAATGAGCAATATCGACTTTCTCTAGTGCATTTAATCACTCTAAGGTGAAGCCAAGTGATTGAGGTGGTTGTATGATGTGGCCAGATTTCATTCATGTCCTTAAAAACACACACACGCATAAATTTTGACCTACTTAAGACTCAAAAACAGACCAGCACGCCAAATGCATGCAATATAAGTCCCCTTGTCTAACACAGCAAAGCAGCTCAACCAGTCTAGTAGAGTCAAGTAGAGTCTCTGCTTCCATCCTGTTCCTACTTTTCCAGCTGAACGCCCAGGGAAGCTCCATTATCAATCATCAAAGGTTGGGTGCCGCTGAACTGGAACGGCGTTTCTAATATGATTGACCATTAGGAACCAGGCAGTGCTTATGATTTCTCAGGTCTCTATTAAGCAAGAGCAGGCTACAACTGGCAAAACTCCCTAGGAGCTGGTGGGACTTAACTGCTGGCAGCAGAGCTCCCGCGGTGCCGCACGGCCGGGCGACAGCTCTCCTTGCCCTAGTATTTACAGTACACACTAAGCTCCAATTCTAGTAACCTAATTTTTCAAGCAAACTAGACAGGGCTCCGACTAAACACTCTTTTCTCAAAGCTCTCCGCAAGCCGCAGTGCCAGGGCTATTACCTGCTTTTCTTCCTCTTCCACTCCTGTTCCCCCTGGGCCACGCATTACCAAATCCCAGCAGTGGAGGACTTGCCAGGGCTGCAAATGCTTGGATGTGGTCTCAAATATCAAAAAGCCTATCTGTTTTTTTCATCCTTTTCTTTTTTTTTTTTTTTTCTCTGCAAAAAATAGCAATGCCAACTCCCCACTGCAACCTGCAAATCTTCTCTCAGACACAGACAGCTATTCTGATAAAATCAGTAACAACAGGACTGGGTATTGAAAGCAAAATATCTTCCCCCAAAATCTCCCACAAAGTATTTTAAAGTTTTAGAAACTCACTGCATATAATGACAGTCTGTAAATAAAAACCTGCTCTGGAGAATATTAATTATGAGTCCTCCTCTTGGAAGTCTCTGTAAATAATAATTGACAGAGGGGTGAGCGAAAACTCATTGAATTTAGCAGACTTGAGGAATGCGTTTTGCTCAGGACCATGGCCTGAAGGGAAGAGATAAAAAGCATCAGAGGACAACAAGCAAAACTAAGTCCCTGCTTGGAGTCGAGCAGCGATATGAGCCTCATTCACAGAGCACCTAGATGTAAATGCGAGGAATTTGATGAAGCACTGGAGGCAAACATAAAGAAATCGGACCAAAATCCTCAGAGAGAGCTAGAATGGAGGAGTGGAAGTTTGCTTTTTTTCATTTATTTTTTGTTTGTTTTCCTTTTCTTTTTTTTTTATTTTTATTTTTATTTTTTTTTATTTTTTATTTTCCTGCTGTTTGATGATAATATATTCAAGGAACAGAACTTTGTGCATCCTTTATACAGGAGTAGGATTCCATCAAAGGGATAATAACTGCATCATCAGTTTCTCCCCTGAAACGAAATCCAAACATCGCCTGAACAGAGAAGCCAAAAGCACTAGCAATAACGTTGCTCGGGAGAGCTCAATAATTACAACTCCATAAACCATAATCTTTGTTTTAGAAAAAGCACCTGCTCTCCAGACAGTTTGCTCACCACTGTGCCACCTTGTGAAATATCATGCAAACCATGTCAGATAGCTTGGAACTCATATAAAGAGCTCAAACACACCACGTATTAACTAAATGTCCCATGTAGGCTTCATTCTCCTTTGCAAGGAGATGTTCTCTTTCCATTTTCATTCTACTTCTTGTAATTTATTTATTTTATTTTATTTTATTTTATTTTATTTTATTTTATTTTATTTTATTTTTTAAGTGCTGATAGTTATGTTCTTATAGGGGAAAATATAAAGTACTCTTCCTGATTGCACTGGCCCAGAGATCACTGCAGAGCTGCTTTGCCCACTCCTCGCTTATCTACCTGAAACCATTATGGGAATTGAATTTTTCATTGGGGAAGATGATAAATCAAGACTTTGTGTGGATTCAGACCACAAAGGAGCACAACACAATCTGCTCACCCATCTCTTTGCCTGGAAAAGTCTTGGTTGCACGGGGTCAATTTGATTCTAGCTGCTTTCCTCTGTCTGATGACGTATTTCTTACCAAATTTATTAAATTTGTGCATGTGGAACTCCCTGCAGGTATCCCTGGGGGGAAATATGAGACTTTGATCGGACTCATATTACTAATATTGGAAGAGGAAAATATTAAAAGCACCGTGGGATAAGTAAGGTGCAATAGGTGAATGCTGGCCTTCCCTGGAGGGGATGTCTTTCCAGGATCAAATACAACTTTCCCAATGTTGCTGCAAGAAAATTACCCTTTGCCTTGCCTGGAGTCCCTTAACGTAACAGGAGTTTCCCACTGACTTCAAAAGGCTCTAGATGATGCCCACAAAGGTTTTTTTCACTTCTTTGCAATGATAGAAAACTGAAAATTACAGGAATTGAGACAAACATTCTCTCCTTTCTCACTGATATGCCAGGATTCCCCTTATTTTTGCATGATATGATTTAATCCACATTGAGAGACATACGGTCCAAAGAGGGCTTGAGGTTTATCCACAGAACGTGTAGAGCAAAGTACAGGTGAGGCTTTTCTGATCAGATTTAAGATTAAGATTCAGGGCAAATCAGAACCCGCTCCCTTCCCTAGCTTACTCTTTGTTAGTCTTTGGGTAGCATCAGCAAAGCAGGAGGAGAAAGTCAAGCTCAGCAGCCAGAACGGAGATCTAAAACAGACACAGGGAGCCTTTTCCCTCTGGAGGATGAAATAACGACTTTGGCAAATCTCCCTTTCACATACACCACCACTATTCGATAACACTGAGAACTGATGAAAACAGAAAAATGAAAACATCACTCCATCTGCTCCAAGGGCACAAAGCTTCCTCCCAGAATCTAAAGGACCAAGTTCAACTTGGTGCAACCTGAAACTTTTGATATCTACGGGATTATTCCTGCAAACCCAAAGTCTGAACTCCAGCTTTCTCCCCCTCACTACCCGTGGAGCCGATAAGGCGGTGAGATGGCCTATTTTTGCCTCCAGATCTGGTGTTTGCTTTTTTATTATTATTATTATTTTTCCAGCTCTATTTCCAGCTCTATTTGTGGGACTTTTGTTCCTCCCATGGAAGAGCAAAGCTCTGTTCCGGAGCCAGGGAGCTGCCTTGCCGCCTGAGTCCTGATGAAAGGAGCGACACTCGAAACCATCCCGGATGGCTTAGGCCCTGTTTCTAATTAGTACATCATCTGTTTGCTTCTAAAAACAGACGCCCAAGCGTGTGTGTGCCTGGAAAGAGAGACACTTACCACAGCACCTCACTCTCCAAGCCACTTGGAGCCAGAACACTGGGACCACTTGGATGCTTGATGGGACACGCTGAATCTTCATTGCTAGCAAGGAAGTTGGAGCCCTTGGCCCAATCCTGCTTCCCACCAGAGCAATCTCAACCACAGGACAAGCAGGAAAGCACATCAGGGTGTTTATCCCAAAGGCAAACCAGAGGCGAGACAGTTGATCTCAAGATGGAAGCTCAGCTCCTTGTCCACAATTCCACAGCCTACCAGTCTCCTCCAGCATGGAGCTTGTAAGTCTCAATGAGTTCCTCTCTACATTTCCACCCACTGCATCTGAAGACCCTGAATTCACCTCTATTCACCCCAAATTCAGCTCTAAACTGCTTGTTATGGTAGGTTTACATACAAATAAGTGAACTGGAAAAGCTGGAATGGGTGCTAGTGGTGAGGTTTCTCCCTGTAGGTAGCAGTCTCAGTGCAGGCTCTCTCCCCATTTTCACTCATTTCTTCTCTGTGTAGTGATGTCCTAAATATCTCATATACCTGATATAGCTCTCATATACTTGAATATCTATTTTTTATTTTTATTAGTCAGGAAACAAGGAGGAATTCAACCAACAAGAAACTTTATGCAGTGTCAAATCAGGTATAAGCTCAGGGAACAGATGTGTATGGAAGAGAGAGGTAATTACAGTTCTCCATATCTGTTTTTCTCCCTGAAATTAATCCTTTGAGAGAAATGAATTAACTTAAGAACAGAGAGATCCAAGGATTGTTTCTGACAGTTCGTCCCTGCAATGCTGGTCTTGGTGTGAGTCTTTGGATAACAGCCAAAGTTGATTGCAAGCCAAAGACAGGATTGCAGACATGGCATGTCCTACAGGAATAGCTAGCCAGCCTGCACTTAAGAGATGTCACACAAGAAATCAGGGAAGATTTACTGTCCTCATCACCCTCCCAAAATTTAAGGAAGGAGAGGTTGTTTCTTCTTAATATCGGTGCAGCAAAACCACAAGTTAGTGATGCTGCACATCAAAGACTCACCCTTAAGACCAGCACAGGCAGAGAGAAAAGAGTAAATAGGAAAAGGAGGGAAGAGTCAGCTCTAAGTCAGCAAGGAAGGTTTTAGGACCAAGGAAAGGTCAGTGTTGTATTCAGATTTATTTATTTGTTTATTTATTTATTTATTTATTTATTTATTTATTTCCTGATTTGAGCTCAGTTTTACCCGGCCTCTCTTTAGCTTTAGTTCTGCCACAGCAGTGAAGGTGTAAGGAGAAAAGCCCATGATGATCAGTGAAAGGAGATAGGCTGAGCACCAAGAAGCCAGGATTCAGAGTCAGGCTTTGAATGCTGTCTCTGCAAAGCTAGAGTCTTCCTTTCACTAAGAAATGTAGCTTAAACACATTAAAAAGATGGGAAACATAAAATTACATCTATGCTGGGTATGCAGGTACAGTCTTGATTTAAGGTTTGGGTCAATCCTAGACTTGAAGACTGTCAGGCAAATACTATATCTACTACGATCTGGTTGCAAAATGAATGGCACTTAGGACTTTTTACAGAAGGAAATAAGACAGAGTTTGAACTTAGGCAAAGCTCTACTTTCAGCTTATGACATGTCCAAAGTCCAAATGAATATGAACCTGAATTTTGTTCGATTCACAACAGAAGAAATCCAATCTTGATCTCTTCCTGGACCCAAACTCCATGCTCCCACTCATCAGCATTCAGATTTGTCTGGTCTATCCTCTTTTTAGATGTCCCTCTTCCTCTGCCAATGTGAGATGCTCCACATGCCCAGAGAGTTTTTTTGGGCACATTCAAGGCATACTAGACATGTCTGCCAGCTTGCCCACATGACAGGACTGTATCACTATCAAAAGGTACCAGCGTTTTGCAAGCTGTGGGATTTCCTTTCCGAGCAGTGCTTGTCAAAGGCAATGATGAGATTTCTCTGAAGCTTTGCCCAACCAATCTCTAGCCTGCTCTGAACCCCTGGAGATATTCTGCTAAACGCGGTCCAGATGGCACTGGAAGACACAAGGCTTCAACAAGTCACATCTTGGCTAAGACAGTGATGTCTTTACTGGGGCTGCCCGAGCTCAAATGATGGCAAGGAAAATTAGACCTGACCTGAAAGCAAACTGAGCTTTCCCTCTGCATAATGCTTCCCCTTATTTGGGAGACTCTGTTTCCAAACTGATCCATTACCTCGCTTTTCCTTTCACAGTTTCTTCACAGCTCAGTCTCATCCAGAAGTTGAGCCATCTGAGCGCACGATAAAGACTTTTGAGATGTGAAATCTGGCTCAGTGGGAGATCTGAAGATCTCAGAGGGAAACTGGGCACATTGAGATTGCCAACAAATACGCCAAAGGCTTGGCTGTCACCTAGACATATACACCTCCAAGACACAGAGA
This sequence comes from Rhynchotus rufescens, assembly GCA_032273925.1. Classification (NCBI taxonomy): domain Eukaryota; kingdom Metazoa; phylum Chordata; class Aves; order Tinamiformes; family Tinamidae; genus Rhynchotus; species Rhynchotus rufescens. The sequence goes on from JAVCKT010010801.1 coordinate 23,404, forward strand.
AAAGCTATGACATTTAATGGACCTTCTGAGATTTGTCCACGTTGTCTGTTCCTCACATTATAACAAAATTGGTAATGCCAACCTGAGGAGCAACAAAGGATCTATTCCATAAAAGGATTTCTTTTGTAAAAAGTCTTTTACACGTGTTCATGAACTATTTAGAGAGATGGGAGATGCAGCGAATAGAGAACCTCTGGAGAATCAATATGTGGATTAATTGACACCAATTCCCTATATCACGTAGCAAGGAACTGTGGCAGCATCCAGCACATAAATGTCACCTCCCAGCTCCTGATGTAGAAGCTAAACATCTCTGTCTCCATGTGGCACTAGAGTAGGCACTGATTGAAAACTCCCTGCATGCGATGCCCTCACATCACCTCCAAACACTTCTGACATCCCTCTGTCTGCTTCATGCTGGAAAGAATCTGCTGTATCAGTTTGCAGCTATTAGTCATCAGGAGAGCTGGGAG
>JAVCKT010010804.1:0-24840 GCA_032273925.1 Rhynchotus rufescens
CCCGGCCCGCGTGGCCCGGGCGGCCTCAGGGCCGGGCGCCCCTCGGCGTTCGCCCCGGCGGCGCCTCGCCCCTGCCACCGGCCGTGCCCCGCGCCCGCCAGAGCCTCCGGGCGCCACAGCGACCCGCGCGGTCACAGCCACGGCTGGGGCTTCGCTGCCCAGCCTGGGCCACCTCAGCTCTGAAGGGCTCCCGCAAGCACGCGGTTCCGACACGCTTCCAGATCATTCCCTGGTCCCCGTTAAAAAAGAAATGAACACAACAGAGTCTGTTTCTGGAAGGGTTTTTTTTTTTTTTTTTTTTTTTAAGAGCTTCATATATATATTTATATATATAAATTATTAGAATGTGTGTTGGGGCTTGGGAGTGCGTGGGAAACTTTGGGTGTTTTTTCCATAGGCTTTTTTTTTTCTTTTTTTTTCCATGTTTAAGTAAATATATATATGGGGACCAATCGAGATATACAACTGTGAAATCAGACACGCACGCAGGGGTAAGGGGGTCACAAATTGCTACATAAAACTGCCACGTCTAATAGGATGTGCATGAGTTAAAGTACATCAATTGGAATGGGTGAGGGGAAAGGGGCGGCCCCCTTGGCAAGGAGAGTGCCAGTCTGCAGGGCTCGCGCCCGCGTCGGCTCTCCCAGCGGGGCTCAAGGGGGTAGAGGCTTTCGCAGTCATTAAAACAGTTCCGTGGTGCTTCGCACCGCACGGCCCGACGGCTTCCCTTGAGGCAAGGCAAAGCACGGCCACCGTCTCACACACAGTCTCATGGTGCTTTGCACCCCAGCGGCTAGGCCCAGTCCCTCACTGATTTACTGGATAGGCAGGAGTGGCCATTGCTGATGAGCCCCCATCATGGTTTCTTCGTATCTGACAGGGCTTTTGGAAACTGGGAAGCCACCCTGGCTAATTCAAAAAGGTTGTGTGTTGCTTTTCGTGTGTGTGTGTGTGTGTGTGTGTGTGTGCGCCACAAAGCCGTATCTTACATCTAAAGTAGGAGAGTGAGGAGGCATCTTTGAAGAAGCTCCATCTGGTTCTGAGTTCCTTCTTGGACACACCTCACAGAAGCAGAAAGGGCAGCAGCGTCATGTACGTGAAGTCCTGTGATGCTCTGCACTGTTTTTATTTAAGACAACTGTTCCCCCAAAAGGAAGGATGGAGCAGCTGCAGTCTTGAAGTTCCATCAGTCTTTGTCTTTTTGAGCTCTCTGCAATGCTGATTTTGTTTCCTTCGGAGCTCTGCTGAAATAATGTACCAATCATTCCATGTCCTTTAGTGTTATTTCAATCCCTCTCCATTTCCTTTCCTCTCCTTTCTGCTCCCACGATGTCATTCTGTACTCTTCATCCATTCTGCTCTTGCAATGGACTGCACTGTAGGATCAGGGTGTGTTACTCTGCAGGTTCCCCTCACCCAGGATTTGGTTGATCAATTGCTCCTCTTAGGAGAAAGACATGATGATGCTGCAATGAGGGTAGGAGTCCATTTAAAGGGGCTTGTCACTTTCTTTCTTCAGGTGACTAGGAGAAAGAAGAACAAGGTGATTGTGAGAGGAAAAATTAAAAAAAAAAAAGGGGGGGAAATAATTTAGTACGGTGTGGTGCATTTGTTTAATCTAGTCCCTCACGGCAGTGCTGGCTTGGAAAGTTTTGCAAATTCTCAAGGTAGCAGATGCACCTATGCACCTCTCCTTTTCCCAGTATGTTTCCCTGTGCACTTGCAAGAACCCCACCTAGCACAGAGCATCCAATCCTTGTGAATACACGGTGGGTTTGCAAGGGTCTCAGTTAGCAGTGACTATGAGAGCATGTGTGAAAGAGGCAAGTTTACTCCTCAAGGAAAGGAGCTGGGATCCCATACAAGGGATTAGCCTACAGGCCACTGATCTGCCAGCCACGGGCCAGGAGTGACCTTCCTGATGGCCAACCCATAGCCGTGCCCCAGCGGCAAGGAGTCCACGATCTCAGAGGCGGGCTCAAGGCTGCAGCGAACCACTTAAGGAGAAAGGCTTCCTGGGTCCCACTTCTGCCATCCTCGGGCCATGGCTGGGTCCAGGCTTGTACCGTGCGGCTAGGGCACCGTGCGCGCCCAGCGCCACGGCGCGCGCCGGCCCCATGCACCTGTAGTAATCCTCCTGCGTGGGCAGCGGCACGCCGTGCAGCGGGTGGTGCGCGTGGAGCCACTGCTGCTGCTCCAGAGCCAGGCGCTGCAGCTCCGCCGACTGTGCGTGCATGGCCTGCAGCTGATGCGCTGCCGACATGGGTGCAGACAGGGAGCCCGGCAGGTCCCTGTAGGGTGCAGCTGCGGCCAAAGACAAAAGAAGGAACAAGTTAATGTCAAATCCCCATCCTAATCCGCATCCCCATAGCTAAGACTTTATTGCCCTTTTCCGGTCCTGCCAGTGAACTGGGTTTGCTGATGCCTTGACACTCCAGGGCTGCTCTATGCTGCCATAGAATCACAGAATCCTTAAGGTTGGAAGGGACCTTTGGAGATGAAGTTCAACCCCCCTGCACACACACGGACACCTAGAGCACGGGGCACAGGGCTGCGTCCAAGCGGGTTTGGAAGATCTCCAGAGAAGAAGAGGCTTCCACAGCCTCTCTTGGCAGCCTGTTCCAGTGCTGTGACAGAGCTCTGTTAATAGTTGGGGCTTGTGACCCCCTCACCCTGCCCACTGCAGCTCTGCTGGTGCTCTTTAGAGACGACTAAGAGCAGGCTTACCAAAAAGCTGGTGGCGCAGCACTTCATTCTCATGTAAGGGGTGAGGAAGGAGTGGGTTGGGGATGGTTCCCGCTGGGTAGGGTATCCGGGTCAGATGCGATCCCGAGGCAAGTGGGTCAATAAGAGGGTGAACAGAAGCTGAAGCTGGAAAGAAAAAATATGAAAAGATAATTGCAATCATAAGAGGCAAAGACACAGGGGCAACAAGACAGACACAGAAAAGTGCCCATTAGGGGTGGTAGGACGGCAAGGCTGGACAATGCTGGGCCATTTTCTTCTCAGCATATTCCATCGGCCAGCACTGAATTTTCATATGAACTAGCACGGCCTAGCTCCATCCCTGTCACACCACCTCGGTACTCAGGCATTTTAACACTCCCTGTGGAGCTCTTTTTCTTAGAGTTGGTTCTGTGAGAACCTGCTCAGCAACTGAGTCTTTACCCAGTACTGTGCTCATATGCTGTTATCAGCTGTCATTCAAGTCTATACTTATACTGGGGGCTTCCATTTCCAGGTCCCATGAAGTATTCCAAGTCCCATTTCAAGTACTATCCAAGGCTGAAATGCAGGACATTGTATTTGACAACTGCTCTTTCCAGGTAATCAAATCACTTGGTATTTTGGACTCGCTGCCTGGATGCTGCCTGGAGGCACAGAGCTGCACTGCATGGATGAATGGGTGTTCATCAACACCCAGTGCCCCTCTGAGCACTTGCAATACAAATATTGCAGTACAAATACCGCAATACAAACATGCAAACAGATGGCTGACCATCATCAGGTCCCACTGACCTCTCATAATGCTCAAATAGGCACAGCACTATTTATTTATTTATTTATTTATGTAATCAATTTCTATTATACTATTGTTTGGGCTTTGTTTCCCTGTACTTTTTGTCACTAAACTGTTTTTTTTCTTGCTCTCATGTAGTACGTGGCAATGGAAGAGAGAAACAATGAACTGTGAAGGGCAGCAGCCTTCCAGCTTCTTTCACAAATAGAAGCCAACCTAAAGCCAATCTTCCATCCCACACTTTCCCTCCATCTACAGCAAGAGTCATAGGAGGAAACTGGAACCAACATTTCACTAGGTTTAAGGATATCTTTGAACCTGTTGCTAGCATGGTCCCCATTCTCTCTGCAGACCAGCCCGGGAACTATAGTCAGCAGCACCACCAACCTCGTCAGCCGGTGTCACTCCAGAACTGATAGCATTCCCACAGATCCCAAACCAAAAGATATGGTGCAAATAGCTCTGATCTCAGCTAAGCAACAAACTCACAGATATGCTGATACTTGCAACAGATGTCAGTGTCTTTGGTGGGATGGGAGGGAAGGGTAGATGTAATGACCATGGTATTGACCTTTATTCTGGCTGGAGAGATGGAGCTGGGGCCCTCAAAATCTAGGCTCAAGAACTCTCTTGGGCTTCCCAGAGCCAGAGGGAGGAAGCACAAGGAGGGTGCAGTTAGGAAGCAGAGCACTGCTCCGTACAAGGCACCACAGCTGTGCTGCCCTTTCTACACAGTCCTTACCTGCATGTATAGCATCCTGCTGGTGGAGATGGAGGTGGGAGTGGATGTGGGAATGCTGGTGATGGTGCGGTGTCACATTGAGCATCTGGAGCCGGGCCAGGGGGTCGTTGCTGAGAGCAGCCACCCGCTCCGCGTGCTGGCGCTCGGCCGCCAGGCGCTCGGCGTAGGACATGTCGGGACGAAGGGTAGGGCCGGCTGCCAGCGCCAGCCTCTCCCGCTCCAAGTGGCCCAGCCCTGGGTGGAAGGGAAAAGCAGGATGAAGGCCAGGCGCTGTCTGCAGGCTCAGGCCGCCGTGGCGTGGGAAAGGATCCATGGCAGCAGCTGGCACGGCATGAAGCTGCTCCAACTCAGCTGGCTTGACTTCAAACCCCGGCTTGAGACGTTCACGCAGGTCTCGGTCCCTCAGGTCTCGTTCACGGGCTTCTCGCTCCCTCAGCTCTCTCTCCCGGGTCGCTGGGTCGCTGCTGTAGATGGCCGGCACGTTGTAGCCCAGCAGGCCTGGGTCAACAGCACCCAAGGGCACGTAGAAGGGGTGGTTGCGGTTGCTGGGGGACATAACGTGTGGCCGTGCGTATTCACTGAGGGTGCGCAGAGCCGGGGTATCAGGGCCTAGGTACGGGGGAACAGTTGCTACAGCACTGCCTTGCTCGAAGGAGGGGCGGTGGGGAACGGGCCCAAGAGATGAGCATTCAATCGGCCGCCCCTCCTGGGCCATCTTCTGTAAGAGAGCAGAGAAAGAAGCATCTCACGGTCACAGTCCCAAGACAGGCCCAAACATCAGCCCCTGCTTCACTGCAGAGGAGCGAGCACCATCACACCTACCACGCTTCTCTCCAGCTCCCTCTCCTTCTCTCTTTCCCGCTCCTTCTCCCTCTCCCGCTCCCTCTCTCGCTCCTTCTCCTCACGGGCCTTCTGCTCGGCCTCTCTCCGGACTTTTTCCACCAAGTCTGCCCTTTTCTTGGCCAGCTTGGAGCCGTCAAGGGGTACGAAGTACAGGTCTGTGCGGGAACAGGAATTGAAGCCACGGTCCAGGTGTTTGTTGAATCTGGGGACAACAAACGAAGTGTGTCAGTACAACAGGGCTCAGGGAATAGGGAAAGCCAAACCCTGCACTATGATAAACAAAGGGCAGAGAAGGCCCATTAGTAGGGCAAAAGAGTGCAGCAACACCCCATATGTCTGGGACAACCTCCCCTTCCTTGCCCCATACCTCCCTGCTCAGCCAGGCCCCTGTGCAGATATCCCGTTGCTGCTCCCTGGGCTGGGCTGATTCACAATGCAGGGGCCAGCTCGGCTGCAAAGGGGTAGGGAACATACTCCAAAAGCAGGATCCATGCTGCAAAGCTCGGCTCCAAGGGGCAGAGTTGTGGTGCTCTCCTCCAAGCGCCCAGCTAGGTGGGGCTACCAGGGCTGCCGAGCACTCAGGTACTGCTCCAGTATCAGGTACAAGAGCCAGGCAGTGGCTAACCAGCTTCCAGCTCCTCTAGGCTGATACCAGGAGCTGCACCACTCCAGCTGTGCCCGCTCTCCAAAGAGGTCTATTTCTACCTGGGAAACCTCAGGAGAACATCCTTTCCTTTCCACTCACTCCCCTTTCTCTATCTTCCCTTGAAGACTGTGTGACTCCCCATCTTGAGCACATCTCCAGCTGCCCCACCGGCCCCGTACCTGGCTGACTGGCTGGCATGGCTGGGAACATCCACCACCTTGGGGGGCGGGGAGGGGCTGCGAGCCGGCGGCATGGGGCTCTCGGGGGGCTCGTACTCCTCCGACGGCTCCTGCTTGATCTGCGCTGCGCTCAGGGGCAGCGGCGGCAGCGGCGGCGCGGGGGCGCCCATGCTGCCCGGCAGCGACGGGGCGGCCGGGGCAGGGGACGGGGCTTTGTAGCCACCCGTCACGGGAGAGGCCGTCATGCGGTAGCCCGGAGGGGTAGCCACACGGAAGGAGGAGGCGGAGGACACGGGGGGAGAGCCTGGCTTGTAGGGGGCTGGAGGCTGGAAGGTAGGGACGGGGGAGGACGCGCGCTTCCCGTAGGGTGCTATGGCTGAGGGGGGCACGGGAGGCGACACGGTCTTGTAGGGGGCCGAGGAGGGGGAGGCCATGGTGGCAATGACGGTGGAGAGCGTGGTGGAAGCCGAGGTGACGGGCGGGCCGGCACCGTGGGCAGGGGACGGTGGTGGCGGCGGCGGGAAGGTGTACGTGGCTGGGCTCTGACCCTGCGGGTGAGCGCAGAGGCCGGGATAGCTTCCCTGGGAAGAGGCGGAGGAGGCAGAAGAGGAGGAGGAGGAGGCAGAAGAGGAGGACGAGGAGGAAGAAGGGGCCACAGCAGCTGCTGAGGGAGCCTGGCTATAAGTGGCCTGGCTATGGGGAGGGTAGAGCCTCAGCCCGTAAGTGGCGTGTGAAGGGTGATGGTTGCCTGACTCCAGGTTGTGCGAGTACCCGCCGGGGGCCTGGGGAGGAGCTGCCGGGGCTGGCGAGATGCCCGCGCCGCCCCCGTGGCTGTGGTGGTGCTGCTGGGCTGGCTGCTGGTGGTGGGAGCCCTGGCCGGGGAAGGAGGCGGCGGGGTGGGAACCGCTGCTGCCCAGCGGACGGCTGTAGGGGGGCGGCCCCTGGCTCCAGACAGGCTGGGAGGGCAGGGAGGGCTGGGTGTACTTGGGGGGCTGGCTGGACACAGAGAGGCCACTGGGCGGCGGGAAGGAGTGGCCGTAGGAGGCACTGTAACTGGGCAGGGGCTGCGCAGGGGCTGCCTGCGCGTACTGGGCAGAGGAGCTGGACGGCGGCAGGGGCGGCGGGGCATAGGGGTAGCGCGATGGGGCCACGCTTTGTGCCTTCTCCTGCCCCATGCCATGGGGAGAGGGGAGGTGCCCAGCCAGGGCCTGCCCGACCATCCCCGGAGAACTGGAGGTGGCCGCTGCATTGTTGAGCGGGCGCAGGGCTGGCGGCGGAGGCAGATTAGCAGAGACGTGGGGGAAGGAAGGGGCAGAAGCTGGGGAGGCAGCCGGGGGGTTGGCTGGGGGGGTCTTTTGAGGAGGAAGCCCCCCAACCACTGATGCCATTGAGATAGGTGTGGTGGGCGGTGGATTGTGCTTGGCACTGAGGGCCTGCTCACGAGCCCCTGATGCTGGGAGCCCTCCCACACCACCGGGAATTTTGGTCCCAACCTGGACAACATTGGGTGTAGGGTAAAGAGGAGCATGGACAGAGGAGGAGGAGGAAGAGGAGGAGGAAGAGCAGGAGGGAGTAGAAGAGGTGGCAACAGCAGAAGAGGAGGAGGCTGGTGTCTGTGGGGCCTGAGCCTGGAAAATCCTGGAAGCTTGGCCCTCGAGCTGAGAGTGGTAGCCCCCTGCAGCTGGGCCCTGCGGGTGGACTTCGGCTGGGAGACCAAAGCTGGGCTCAGGCGGACGGGCCAGGCTGTCAGGAGCGGGAGCTACGGGAGGGCTCTGAGGAAAGAGGGGAGGGTGGTGGTAGGAATGGGACGGTCCCTGGGACAACACAGAGGAGGAGTCGGAGTCATTCTCCACGCTTCTGGGGCTGTAGACACTTGGCGAGGTGCTCCTGTTATCCTGGTCAATGTCCCGTGGGTCACTGCTCATCTCATCATTGAAGCTGTGGCCATCAAGGCTGTCAACATCTGATGGGGATGGAGGACAGGGTAACTCCTGAAGCAGAAAGAGGGAGAAAATGTTATGCAGCCTTGCAGACCAGGCACAGCACTTTTCACATTCCCAAGATGTTTCTTTTTCACTCTTCTCCTCTAGCTCCAGCATAAAGGAAAGTACAGAGGGAAAGAGACCTCATTTGGCCAGGTAGCCAGGCTAAGCAGCACTTTCCCTCTGAGCTGCTCCTGTGCTCTCAGGTACTTCAGGAACATCATGTACTTAAGAGAGAAGGTGATGATGGTACAAGGTCTTGTGTAGGCAGTGAGGGAAGTGTTAAAGACCGGGCTGAGAAAGCACCTACGAGAGGTCTCAGCACTGCTAGCAGCAAAGGGCCTTTGGGAAGGCGCTACCAGCAGGTGGCAGACAGCAGCACGCACAAGCATGACCGGGAGAACGTGCTCCCGGCACAACGAGCAAATCCCAAAATGCTCCATTTAGTCAGGGCTTCCCTCATCACATCCTTTCCTCAGTGAGGAAACCCACTCTGCTTTGGCCCCTGCCTGAATGTCAGCTCTCTTTGCGCCTTATTAGGGGGGTTGATCCCCACTGGTCCTCTGTGTTTCCCATTACCTGCTCCCCCCCACCATCTCTCACTACCGTCAATAAAGTGATCACTTTAATCAGCTTTTTAAGCAGCTAATATGGACAACTAACAGGGTTTACTGGAAAGGATAAAATGGAAAAGGTCATTGTTAAGCTGAATAGAAGTCCATATAGAGAAATTATATTGGTATAACTTGCAATGGTCTAATTATACAGACATCATAAGACAAGTAAATATACTTGCAACCACAGGCCTTTGAAGCTGATTTCCTGAACAGGCTAACGGGGAACTGGAAAGAACTGAGTTTTCTTTCAGCTGGCTGATCTTTGATGCAGTTCAGTGTTGTATGAATGTCAGAAAAGTCCTGTCAGCATTATGGCAAGTAAGTTGTTTTTGCACTCACTTTAGGATTGGTGTTATCGTTATCTGGATCCCAGCATGATTTAAGGATCCCTGTTTTACACTATTCAGCAACAGAGACTGAATCTGAATTGCCACAAGCCTGTGTGTGGAGTGAGAGGAGGGAGGATGAGCACAGCTCACATCTGCTGTTCATCAGCACAGGCAGATTCCCTGCTGGGAGTAACCAAGTTCCTGCTATTGAACTAGGGAAGACAGCGTTTGCACTCGGGCCCAAGAGCTGAGGAGTCCTGCCCAGTCAAGGACTAAGAAACAGAAAGTTTTTGTCTCCTAAATCATCACTCCAGGTAGATTTCTTTTTTTTTTTTTTTTTTGTATGCCAGGCAGATGTCACTTACATTCCTCCTGCCTAAGGGGCCACCATGAGAAATGTGAGATGCCAGAACATGGGATTGCTGTGGCAGCCACACAGAGGCCGCCAGCACGGCAAGAATTTCAAGCCAGCTGGACACAAGCAGCCCACATAGAGAAAAGGAGCATTTCTTTGCCATGGCTGCAGGATATGCCAGTGAACACAGCAGAAGGAACTCACCTCAGTTTTGGGTTTTTTGGGCGCACTGCTGTCTTCTCCCTCACTCTCTGAGATCTCTTCTGTTCGGCCTTGCTTGCTGCCTTTCGGGGTGCAGGATTCCTCCACCCGACCTTTCTGTGAGGGAAAGAAGGACAGGAAGATGAGAGGCTCACAGGGAAACTTCCCTCTCCTGCCTGGCCTGCACAGATTCTGCCGCATGAGACACAATTACCACGACACAATGTGTTGAAGAGTTTAACAGGCAGTGAGGAGTGGTCAGGATGACACTGAGATGGAATTTGGCAAAGATTAACCCTAGAAAGAAGAGAGGAATACTTCTGGGAAGATGATGGAAGTGCAAAATGCTGAGGATGAGAAGAAGGAATCCATCCCACTCACTCCAGATAGCTGAGCCCAGACTGCATCCCACAGCAGATCCAACTTGGTCTGCATAACTGGACCCTATCCGACCTGGGTGAGCCTCTGGCACCTCTCACTCACGTGCTCGCTCGTATTACCTTTGTTGCTTGCCGGGATTTTTCAGCTTTGCCATCACTGCTGGAGGTGCTGACGCCACCTGGGGATGCTCGACCCCGTGACCTGAGCTCCTCTCGGGGCCCCGGAGTCTCCTTCTTCCGTCCGCTCCGCATCGACATCTAAGAGGGAGACGGCCGAATGAGCGCACAGCTCCCCCAGCCCTCCCTAGCTCCCCAAAGCCCCACACCTGGGGGGCACCCTGCTACGCCAAGCTGAAGGTCACAACAACCCCAGCCCCAAGCGCAGCTCTCGAGTCCGAGTCCTGCCTCCCAGCCCGTCTCACGCACCGAGTCTTTGTTCTGTCGCGTCTTCATTCTTTTGGGTGCGGGGCCCCCATTCTCCTTGGTCCGGCTTGATGAAAACATAAAGTTTTCTCGCAATATCCTCCCCCTTCTGCTGTTGCCTGTGAGACTGGGACAGGCAAGATCAGCTCTTCTGGAAGGCAGGGCTTACAGGAGCAATGCCACAAGATCCTGGTGAGTCCTGAAAGGCACACAGAGAGACAAAAGGTGAGAAAGTGAATGGGGGCATCCTTTTGTGGCTTGCTATATGACAAAATTATTATTGGCTTTTTAACTATTATTTACAGATGCAAGGACCTTTAGTGAGCAACCAATAAACTTTCCCATTATTAGGATAAAAGATTTGGCCCTTGCAATCTCTGATTCACTTCTAGGAGGGAAAACCACACGATGGGAGGCAGGTAGAAATCAACAACAAAAAATGGAGGGAGCAGGGAAGAATGGCTATGTTGATTTTCCTCTGACATCATTTTAGCATTTCCATTTCCTTATTTATTTAGTCTTCGGAGAGAGAGAAAAAAAAAGGTGTTAGAAAACTGCTTTAAATGTTGCTAGTGACAATTTTGCTGACTTGTTGTGCTCCTCTTTGCACCTGTTGTCAGCACAGTGGTTTCACGATCCTTCGCTGGCCATGTGCTGTCATTAGCTGACTCTGCATAACGAGGCCCTGGAGGCCTTTGCTACGAAAGTATTGTTACAGCCCTGACCTATGCAGTGCATAATGCACACATGCACCAGCCAGCGTGTCGTACCGAAATACTGGCACGGCTTCCTCAGGCTGTTCCGTTTCAGAAATACATAAATAGGAAGAAGAAAACGCATTCAGCTTTGCTTTCACATGTCCCAAACATAATCAGCTCCGTTTCACTTCGGATATCTCCACAGATCTCATTCCTCCCCCTGCTCTGGGCTGTTCCTCAGTATACCAGATGGTGTCCATTCCAGAAATGCAGAGTACATCCCTGCAGTTTGCAACTGCAGGAAGATTTCAGAGATTCCTCTGAATAAACTAACAGAGCGGTGCCATGTCCTGGAAGCACCACCAATGTTTAACACTCTGAGACGTCACACAGTTCCTATTTCAGGGTGTTAAAGCACCGTGAATATAATGCCTGGGGACTGGACGGAGCTGATTCAGGAATGCTGCTTCTGGAGCTCACTCGCTTGTGTCTGGCTCCAGATACTTTGCACTGCACCAGTGTAACTGAAGAGAGATGCTCCTTTTATGAGCTCCTCTACTTGCCCTCTGGAACGGACAGTCCCCAAGACAGAGAGAGGTGTCTTGTGCGTGAGGAATGAGGAGAAAGGATCCACACCTCATGATTTATATTCTGGGCTCTGGAAGCACTGGGAAGTTCAGAGAGTAAGACTGAGAGCTGGGTAGCGGGGCAAGGCAAGAGAAGCCTGAATTCAGCCCTCTCGGAAGGGAGCTGCAAGTGTCAGGGCAAAAGCAGTGCAAGGGAGGGACCCCGGCTCTCACACGCAGCCCTGTGCTTCAACTGTGTGAGCTTGAGCTCACTGCTTTCCTCTGCCTCCATTTCGCTGTCTGTAACACGGGAATAATGATACTGGTCGGTCTCCAGTGGGGTTCCACATCTTCCCTGACTAAGGCTTACAGAACCTCATATAAAACGTGCTTGCAAAGAGCAGGAGATTGTTTGCTTTAATTTCATTAATATTTTATTTGACCTCACCATGAAAGCCACAGGGGACTCATCCAGCATTAATTTCTACGCACAATTCATTAACTTGGACCTCTTCTTTAACAGAAAAATCAGCTCGCATTGGTTTAGACCTGATCTTGTGGAACAAACGCACGCTCTAATCCCCACAAACTGACATCTTTCACAGTTTTGCATTTCTGGCATAATTTGGTCTTTGGTTGCTAATTCAGCCCATTACACTGATGCTATTTTCTCCTCCAGATAAGTATCTAGAATTAACATTTCTTACATAAAACAAACGGTATGGAGAAGGACAATCCTAACTTAACACAGCCTCAACACACACCATGTTGACAGTCTTCAAAGATTAGCCCAGCTCTGCCTGAATATACAGAATTAGCAACAACATATTACCAATGTTGCCACTCTTATTTTACAATCAACAGTAATGCCACCTACAACTCACACGCCTAAGGACATCATCACTCAGTGCACACATCTCACTTCATCTTTCCAGTAATCCAGTAATGGCAATTACGGTCTTCTTTCCAGAGAAATAAGTCAGAGAAATAATACGCAGTTAACCACATGCCCAAACCTCCTTTTTAACAGAAATACCAACTCGGTCCTTATGTCAACTGCAGAATGCTCAATACCAAACAAAACCAGGAACAAAGAGGTACATTTCAGTAGAGAACAATAAACCACGGAGGCAGAAACTTTTATCACTTACAGGACGCTTGCAGGGTTAAGTCTTTTCTAGAACATTTCACAAAATTGAATCATGTGTTTAGGCTCATGTGTTACAAGGCTCAATAAAGCAACTGTTACCCCAGAGATCAGACAAGACGATAAATAGAACTCCACAGCATGAGCCTTAATTATTACAAACAAAGCAACAAAATTTGGGTTATACCCAAACCTTCCCGTCACCTGAAGTCCTTGTAAAATTGTCAGAAGAATTCTTATGGACACATGGTTTTGGGAAGAAAATGAGACACTTGGCAGTGCTGCCGCTGAAGGGGCTGCCTTTACTGGGTCTTGTGAAAATCTCCACAGGTTGGCTTGACTCACTTGAATGACCATTTTCTGTTTGTGTTTCGGTTTGGTTTGCTGCCCAACCCGCTCCGTGATCCAGCGGGAGTGCCTGCACTGCCTCCCGCTAGCAACACCACGCAGCAAGGACCCTCGTGGGGGATCAAAAATGGATCCCGCTCTTTTCCCAACATGTTTTGCAGAGGAACGCTTCACAAGTAAGAAAACCAGGCACAAGGGTCCATCTCTACTGAAACGGACTCAAGTCAGATCTATTTATGTAAACGTCTTCAGTCTCTAAGGAAGGCTGACAAAAACTTGTCCCTGGCTCAGGACACCATTTGCATGTTAAGCCATTAGACTGGGTGCCTGAGAGAAAGAAATGTTCACAGAAGGCCAAAGAAGCAGAGGAAGCAGAAAGGGGAGATTTGACAATGTTTGACGTGTTTCAGCACGGGTCTCCTAAACGAGGAGCGAGTGGCTGGGGCTGCTCACACAGGCCCATTCAGCACACGCTACGAAGAGCAGGGAGGCAACTTCCAAAGGGTCAGGGAAGTCTGGGAGCTGTCCCCAGAATCCACCGTGGGCCAAAGATTTTTGTCACTTCTGCCGGTGCTGAGAAGCGGCGCCGACGCCGGGACGGGCAGCGCGGGGTCCGGAGCAGCGCTGGGCTCGGGAAGGCTGAACGCTCGCCAGGTCCGAGCAGCTCCTCCGGGGGACAGTGGAGCAGAAGGGGACCCGGAGGGCTCCGGGATCCAGGCCACTTAAGAAGCTGCTGCTTGCTTGCATTGTGACTTACTGCAGCAGGTTTCTCTTTAGCTAATAGACAGCCAAGCCCTGATGCAGGTTTCGCTGAGGTTAACCACGAGGCAATCGGTTGACAATTGCTGCTGCATTTTCTTCCCTTCCTTTTCCTTCCTATTTCCAGTTCCTCCATTGGGATAAAAATAAAAAGGCAAGTTCTTGCTCTTGTTCCGAGCCATGCCTGACCCTATGTGATACTGAGCAAGTCCCGGATGGATTCGGACCTGGCCCAAGCAGGAAGGAGGGCACAGCGGGAGTCACAGCCATGGGACTGTGTGAGGCAGCTCCAGGCCCCCTGGCGCCCCAGTGATGACTTGGGATGACTTGGGGGACAGCGACAGCACCAGGGCAGCCTCCTCTCCCCCCATACACCCAGGGACGTGTGATCCCAAGGGGGCTGGATGGATCATTTAGCCTCAAGCAAGGCAGGACTGCAAGACAGCACCATACGTGAGGACGGCACGTGCTGCAAGAAGGGGCCTCCTGGCCGGCTCTGCTCTTTTAAACCCAACGGGCTGGGGCCTCCTCTCGGGGCCTAAGGCGACGGGCACCCCGCAGCCTGCACCCAGAGGGGACACTGCTCCCGCCCCGCAAAGCGGCACGGCCACGTCCAAACTGGCCCTTGGGAACCGTCTCACGCTCGTTCTTACAGCGGTCTGCAGCATCGTCGAGGATGCTGGCAAAGCTGCCAAAGGACAAAGATGATACAAAAGAAGGCCATGATAAGGAAACGGTACGGCCAGCTCTGCACCTGGACTTGCACCTGACAGGCAAATCTGCTACTAAAGATGTATTATCTTCCACTTGGATGCAACAAGTAAGTTTGCAACAAGTAAGTTTTCAGGGAGGATCCTGTGAGGTTTCTCCTTTAGCTTGAGTATGGATCTAGAAGTCAAATCCTCTCATTCTGTTTGTTTTCCCATAATGGAAACTGTTAAAAGTCATAGTCATCTTATAGGTCATCTTTTTTAAACATAGGAGCTACATTTATTGTAAAGGTTGCAAGATTGCAAAGACAGGGACTCAGAAGTTTAAAAATGTAATAATTAAACAAAGACTCTTTTCTCTCTACTTCATTAGCTCTGCGTTCACATCCCGCTTTCTTTTTCCTTCTCCTCCAGCACAAGGATAGAAGGGAGTCACTAGGTTGGTAAAGTGAACACAGCCACCCTCTAACATATCACAGATGCTGTAGAGTGTCCTGAAAGTTGGCTGTGATGATAACCCACTGATCAGCCATTGGCAACTGACGATCCCATAGGGGTGACTATCCATCGGAGCAGGATGGTCAGGGCACACGCACTTGCAGCTGGGAAGCCAGGAGTCTGTACATCCCAAACTGCCCCATTGAGTGGTGACCCCACGCAATATATTTTTAATTCTTGCCTCCGTGCCCCTCATCTACAGAAAAAGGGAAAGAATCTCAGAGATTTACCAGCGTTAAAAACTTTGCAGTATCTTGAAAATATGAAGTTTTATCCAAAATCTTACAACCAACCCACCTGACGTACAGCGTTTCCTACTTGCTAGGTACCTGACTTCATGCTTAAACCCCAATGTTTTACTATAGGTCGTGAAGAAGAAAGGGAGGGAGGGAAGGGGAAGAGCCAAGTTCTCAGTGTTACATGGCAGAAAAGGAAAGGGTCAGAGCTCAGGCTGCATGTCACAGCCTGACACTTAGGTCTTTGATACGTGCACCGAGGGTGACATTATTGTAAAAGAGAAAACAACTGTGAGAGAAGGGATTAGGATGCCGAAATGGCTGAATACCAAGAAGGTGACGGGCAAGAGCTTGCAGATGGCCAACATTATTTCAGTGTAAATATTACTGTAACTTACAAATTAACAACAGATTTTTTTTTTTTTTTTTTTTTTAAGAAATCATGCTGAAGCTACCCAGCGGATGAATCTGTACCTGAATTCCTCCCCGCAAAACCAGCACGAAGCCAGAGCAGCGCGGGAGACCGAAAGCCTCCTGCGCCGGGGCTGCTGGCAGTGCAGGTCGGCCGAAGCTTTTTCCACCAGAGCAATCCGAAGGTTTGCAGCCCTCGTCTGTGCCCTTCCTTGGTGCTCCCAGTTTCCCTCCCCATTGCCAGTCTCCATCACCAAAGTCACAGTGTGCTTTTCCTACTGCTTTGACCCTCCGCTGCACCTCAGCTTCGATATTAAAAAAATCATCTTTTATTTCTTATTCTTAAAAAATCAATCTTATATTATCTATTGGAATTTCACTGGGATTCATGGAGAACCATTTTCGCTCACCATGAAATGCTTTTTAATAAGCTGAATCAATAAAATGTACGTGTACATTTTTCAGAAACTTCATGCTGTACCCAACAGCAAATTGCACACATTTGAATACACAAGGCAAATTAGCCCTCTTGATCTGGATCTGTTGATACATGTCTAAAATAATACCTCTCATATTAAGTACAAGGTAAGTCTTAACCAACATTTAAAATCCTTATCAGATATGAAAGTTTCATTGTTAATGAATTGACTTGTGACACTACCCAGCTACTCCTCCTCCCCAGCAAAATGATTAATAACAATTGAAATGTGAACATTTCAAGAAATAATGCCAAATAAGAGCACTGAAATATAAACTTCCGCCATGCCAGCAAGGTTAGGAGATAAATTCAGTTTACTTTTATGAAGTCTGTATTAATGTTTTGACACCTTGCAATTCTGTAAAACCACAAGGAGTAAAAACATAAGTTCAAATACGAAAGTCATAATCCTGGAACGTCGAATCAATGCAAAAAGGTATCTGAGAACAGAAAAAAATGCTGATGAACAGAGCAAAACAGATAAAACATTTTAAAATGAGATAAAAAGTAATTATAAAAACATTAATGCATTTAACAGTAACTTAAGCTACAGCACAGACAATACTAATTCTTGCATGTGCAACTGAAAATGAAGTTTGATTCACTAAATGAAGGTTAGATGTACTAAAGAAGGTTAGGTGAGTCGTAAAATGATTCCCGAGAGTACATTAAAATGATTATTAGTTTGTAACAGATTTACTTTAAAATCTCAGAAGAATCATTCAGTCCTCCCAAAGAAAGGCCTCAGTATTTCTTAGAGATAACGCTGGCAGAGCCCAGGAGAAGACCACAAGATGCTACAAACCCCTCTGAGCATGGGATGAAGGCCTGTCTACGTGTGTGTGTGTGCGCGCCTCAAAGGGAGAATACATCACCCTCTCCATATTCACTCCTTTAAGAAGTGTGGTATCTTCTACATTTGCAATGCCTGAGCAAGCCGGACCTGTGGAGCTGTTAGGATGTTAAGATATAACCCCCCTCCATCTATATGTTCCTTCATAAAGAAAAGTCTATTACTTGAAGGCAAGTCTATGACCTAATGGCATCATAGGCAAGTTGTCCAGATCCTCAGAGAAAGATCTAGGCTGCAAAGCAGCTCTGTGGGTCTCTGTTCTCGTGCCTTGACGTGAAGTTGCTCAGGACAGCCCCACGATCCAGCCTTCCTTCCCTTCTGTAACGGACAAATGAACTAACTCCAAGCTGTAGATCACTGGAGGTAGCAGGAGAGGTGCAAGATGGAATATGGATCTCTGCTCACAGCCCACCAAGCTGGGCAAACTACTGAGAGGAGCTGAGGAACCAGACAGACCACGATGTGCAAGCACTTTTGAATGAAATGTTGAAAGCATCAGGCTACAACCAGGTAAACCTGCCGGGGCTTCACAAGGATCAATATTCCACCTCCCAATGACACTGAATAAGGAGATACTGTCAGGGCAGCAGATGATCAGGGTATCATAAGAGAGAACTTGGAGAATACTAAGAAACTAAAGAAACAAAACCAAAACAGGTACCGAAAAAGAAGAAAGGGAAGTCAGGGTGACTGATGAGAGTAAATTAATGAGAATCATGAGGATGAGAACTGACTGGGGAGGACCACAGAGAGGTCTTTTAAGAGGAATGAGTGGGTAATTAAATCCCACCTGAGAATCAGTGTAGATAAATATAAAGCAAAGCATATGGAGAAAAACTACATATAAAATGATAGATTCTGGACTGACTGCTGCCACTCAAGAATGATACTCTTGGGATATAAGAGGCAGAGCCTGGAAATACACTTCAACATTCAGCAGTCATCAAGAAAGTGAACCCCGTGGTAGAAATTCCTATGACAGGAATGTGAGACAAAGCAGAGATTGTCATTACGCCCTTGCGTAAATCCATGGTTTGCCCACATCTTGAAATGTGTGTGCAGTTCTGCTCTTGCTCGAGAACTAGAAAGGAGGGCAATAAATTGTCCTGACTGTGTAGTTTAAACATCTGTGCCTAGAGGAGAGGTTACCAAGTGAGGATGTGATCAAAGCCTGTAAAATTGCAAATGAAAATTAGAGGTTAGGTAGGAAATATTTGTCACTGTCTTTTAAAGTACAAAAGCTAAGGAACATCAAATAAGGATACAAGCAGAAAAGTTCAAAACAAACCAAAAGAAATTCTTCTTCTTGAAATGGGTGGGTGACTGGAATTTCTCACCAAAGTTTGCCGTGGGTGCTAGCAGCTTGCACGGACTCAAGGGGATACTGGAAAGTTTCATGCGAGAGAGAAAAACTTAGGTTTACTGAATAATTAAAACCATATCCAAGTATGGCAGTCCTTTAACTGGAAATGTTTGGAAGTTATGAGACCATCAAGGAAAATAACATACATGATTGCCTTAACTTTATACTCTTTCCCAGGTATTTAATAGGGGCCACTGCTGGAGATGGGGCCCTGGAATCAATGCAAAAGCTGCCCACAAGTAGGGAACAACCAGGGAGGAGAAAGGCTGAGGAACAGAGGGATCAGCCAGTCCCCAGAGGGCTAAGGACCACCATTGTGCTTTCCAAGGCGACTATAATCCCAAAATGCATTAGACAAGGTATTACAGAGCATGGAAAGTACAGTACTAATGGCACTAGACACGACACTTTTCAGACCTCCTCTGGCAGACCATGTAATTAATGCCTCGCTTATCCCGCATCAGGAAAGATGAACCAGATTGGAAAAGGTGCAGAAAAGGAGTTTCCAAGAAGGGACAAGAAGAACCTACTGTTACATACATAGACCTTTTTTATCTTCATAAAATAAAAGGTGAGAGGTTATGTGATTATTGTCTCTATAACCCCAAAACAAAACAAAGGAGTTAGAACGTGCTTTTAAGCAAAAATAGAAAACCAGAAGAAGAACAAATGGTTATAAAAAGGCCAGCAACAATTTTAAGATAGAAATGAGAAGATATCTAGTCATTCAGTGATGCTCTGTTCCTGGAGTATAACAGGGGAGGGGGGGGTGGAAAAAGCAAACAAAAAAAAACATTATTATTAAGGCAGAATTCATCAAGTTTGTAAAAGAGATGACATGGTCCCTGCAGGACTTTGCAGTCTATGACACAAGCAAGCCCTTATGGATCTCTATTTTTAAGAATTCATGGATGACAACAAAGTCAATGTGTGAACTGTTGTCCAAAGGCCAAAAATCAGAAGAGGAATGGACAGATTCAAAAGAAAATGGGTGAACCAGACCTGAAGAGAAAGACATAGCAAAAAAAAATGCAGGACTTGAAACACTGACGAGTCTTGAGCTGTGCCCCTGCTTGGAATTCCCACAGCTCTTCCTTGGTCTACAAAATTGTCCAAGTGGCTGATGCTCTCCTCACTTATAGGACTGAGGGAATGGGAAGCTGTCAGTGCATCACCAATGATTTAGGTAGGAGAGATTTCTGGAGGTCTCTACCTCCATTCAGACTAGAGAGAACTACAGAGTCAGATCCGGTGAATTCTCAGTATCAGAGAACGGCCTCTCTGGGAACTGGTGCCAGCAATGACCCAGCCTCATGAGGGAGAGAGGTGTGTCATACACTATGATTTTCTGAAAACAGAAAACATGATTATGGCTGAATTGGGGTTTCCTCACCATGACAGAATGAGGGATTAAATGTCACAAACACCTGAAATTCAGCCTGATCCCAAGAGAAACTACAGCCACCATTTCATGTCAACATGCCTCCATCATTTACAGACCCTGAACCTGCCTGAATCTTCAGGTCTCCCACATCTTAAAAGGACATTAGATATTATATATTAATATGAAATTAAGCCTAGACTGGATTGAGAGGAGAAAAGGTACAAGAGCAGATGCAACAGTCACCCAAGATTTCTTTCATGGACCAGTGAGATACAGTCTTGGGCAAACTCTGTAGGTGGGAAAACCACACCACACCAGCTGACAACGCAGCTATGACACAAACGAGACCCATCAGAAAGAAAAGGAAGGCCTCACATAAGGACCCATTGTCAAAAAAAAAAAAAAATGTAAGAGCTATCATGGAAGTCAACGGAGAGGCCGTGGTGGCCCGTCACGGAGCAGGCTGGTGGCCCGAGGAGATAACGCACGAGAACGTCTGGCAAAGCTCTCCGTGGGTTACTGCTGCCATGGGGCCAGGCAAAAAGGGACAAGCATTTTAATTACTGCAAAACAGAAAATTTTTCGTTAGGAACAAAAGAACGCAAAATCCACTCCCGGGTGAAGGGCTATATCCGGATAAACAGAGGCTCTGAAAAGGCCTCGTAATTAATGGCTGATGGCAAATTGCACATGAGTTCTCAGCACAAGACTTCTAAAGGGGCTATTCCTGAATGGAGGAAATCCACTGACGCACGACAAAGGGAATCTCCTTCAGCGGTAGGAATAAAGAGATGATTTTTACCCGCTTATATACATGACTGGCAGGACCATTATGGAATTAGCGTGCGCAGTTTTATAAGCATAAAAAGGATGCTGGCAAATGGAAAACTTCCAAAAAGATCAACAAGGAATATGTGAGGTCTGGTAACCTCCCCCCTCCCCAGTAACAAGAACCTTAAGAAGCTCCATATATTAACTTAACAGGGGAAAAATTAAAAGGTAACTAAATCACGGCTTAAGAGTTCTAGAGAAGGGAAGATCTCCAAAAGCAGAGAGCTCTTTAATATGAGAAACAAAGATCCAACGGATAGGAGCTGAGCCTAGAGGAATTACAAATAGAAATACAGGGTAATTTCAGAAAAAAATGTGAAAAATAATCACCAGAAAACTTGTATAGAAACCTAGTACATCACTGGAAATCTTTAATGAAGGGTTTCTTTCTTCTTCCTTTTTTTTTCTGGTTGGTTGGTTTCTTTTCCTCCTTCTCCTAAAATCAAAGCTCTAAAGTTTTCTGCAAAGATTCCTGTACACCATTCCCTGCCTTGTGCAGTGGGGAGGACCAGCCAGTCGATCTGAGGATGGTCAAGAGACCATCCTTAAGCTGAGGTTGGTCAAGAGATGAGCAGGGGCTAATCCTGCGCGAAACTGAGACCTGGAAGCAACGGTCTCCGTCTAGCAGCACATGAGGGAAGCTTGATGGAGAGCCACTATTTAACTAAATAAACCATTGTTCAGAGAGACAGGATTATCTTTATGTGTCTGGCAAACTCTGAATAATTCCGAGAAAAAGCAATTAATCTATTGCATTGGCTGAAGGAAAAATGGCAGTGTATTCCACACACCGTGCTACAGATGCACCTTACGGCTAGTAAAACACACCATACATACTCTATATAGACTATGCAATATACTTTTATGTAGATAGACACACACTGTATGTATGCACACACACATATATACAAGCATACTCAACCCGTTGCCCCAAGAGATGTAGTTGCCCTTAGATGCAGCCTTTGCTTAGGTGATCTACAACACCTAAGAGAGGGGGACCCTGTGGGAGAAACAACCAGCACGTCGCCAAGTGGCTAGTAAGGCAGGGAAGCAGACAACGTTAGTTGTCTTTCAGCTAAACTGATCCGTGATGCACAACGGCACGAGGGCAAGAGGCAGGAAGGGAGAGGGAAAGCCAGCAGGTGCCCTTCCTCAGCAAAGCCCAGACAGAACACGTTGGCTACAATGAGCCGGAGAAGACACCGGTTACCCTCTAGTTTGTAGGGGAAAGTACTGCCATGACAATCAACCAGACACTGATCTTCTCACTGGGGACAATGACAAATCACTGTTTGCTGCCACAATAAACACAGAGAACAGAGAGACGGACATTTCTGCAGGAACATCAACAGAACTGCATGCGAGATGCTTCTCCCGGAAGAACAGCTCCCTCACAACACCAACCTGGGTCACACTTTTATCATTCACCAAGTCCTTTCGCTCAACCCCAAACAGCCACCCAGACCCAGGGAGAAGGAAAGCTCAGACAAGGACACCAGCGGAACTAGAAACGTGCCCCTACATCTCGCTCTCTCCATGCATTTGGACACGCACTGCGGGCCCATCCCTGCCTGCCTCGTGACCAGGACAGAAAGATTCCTGGTGTCCGGCAAGCCAAGGGACGGGAAGCCGGGCACTCCGGCACCGCTTGTGTCCGGGGCACCGCTGCAGGCTCCCGGGCAAGGCACTCACGGGGAGCACCTCACGTCAGGCTGAAACAACCACTGCTATGGGGCTCGGCTAGCGGCTGGGCTGATCACACAGACTAACTCTGCAGAGAGGCCGTGCCCCGAGCGGGGCCCACCCGGCTCAGGACACGACTCCTCCAGCGACGCTTGCGCTGGCAAAGGTACCCCAAACTTACGTTTGGTTCTGAGTTTTATAAAACATTTCTACTCCGTAATTCATTACTAATATTCTTAAAGGAGACAGAGGCGATGAAATAATAAATAGAAGAAATACTCTGGAAGTGTATTACCAAATGTATCTCAAACAGAGAAAGCAAGGAGTCAAAATCCACAGAAGGCAAAGAAGCAGTTGCAGGTTTTTTTGTCCAAATAGGAGGAGAAAAAAAAAAAAAAAAAAGGAAGAAAGAAACACAGAACTGGTCAGAGGCAGCCCACACAGATGAGGGAACCAAATTCTCAGGAGAAACATCCAATAATATGAAAAGGGGAGACACACAAAGACAAAGAGAAAAAAAAAAAAAAAAGGTGGGATAAAATTCAAGCAGATCTTTGAAAAGGGGCAGAGCTGAATAAATACTCAGACCAGTGTCATAAGCTGCATTTGAAAAAGTGTTACATCCCAGATCTGGGAAGGAAATAATCCTTCCCTGTTCTGCTCCATACAGTGATCCCTGTACTTCCCTGGAATGCTGTAGCCACCTCTATCTGTCCAAAGCTAAACAACAAAAATGCTGATGAACATGAAGGAGGCATCATCAAGGAGGCATCAGGAAAGCATACAAGCAGGAAAAGAAGCTGCATTTGGGGAAGATAAAAACCTGCTTGACTCACTTCACCTATGGATAAAGGTTCCTCCAATGGAGGAAGAATGAAGGTCAGGTTGCAGCTGGCATAGCACCACTGCTGTGCTGTAGAGCCATAGTTCCTTGCACATCCTTGCACCTATCCTTTTGGAATACGACTCCCCCTTGAAGCAGCTCAACTGGAGCTCCCTGTGCAGGCAAGCACAGAGGTGAGAAGGCGAAACCTTTCCAAGGCACCCAAGGGGTACAAAATCTGGGGGAGGATGGAAATTCATACAAAGAGATGTAAAAGGAGGTGATGGCAGCAGGCTAAACCTGTTAATCTTCTTCATTAGGATTCACTGCATATTTAATTTTCATGTGTCTGGATGGGCTTCATTGTTTTCAATAAGAACCAGGGCACCGCATATTCGCTCCATCATGGCCATACTTGGAAAGTTCCATCCCCAAACACAGAAGGAAAGGATCCTCCTGGCTTCAAAGACCGGATCACCAAAAGGTTGGGAAAACACACGAGATTGACCGTGCAGTATCCAATAACAAATAACTTGGCCAAGGAACAGGAAAAAGGACGAAATTGATTCCCACGAGCAACCTGACCATTCAGCACGGCAAGTACCCCATCCCTGGGCAATAATCTTGGGGTGCCATCCGCCCCACGTGCGGCACGGCAGCGTCCGCGGGGGGACAAGGAAGGGGGCTCGAGCATCCGACGCCAACCACCGCCTTGTGCAACCCAGGGAATGAGCTGGTTCTCTCACAGCAACGCACCCGTTCCTGCAGGAAGTCCTAAGGAACAAACTCCAAAGCTTTAGGCCTAAGGACCCACGACCACATTCAACCCAAAGACACATCTAAGTCTTTCCTCCCTCCTATCCGCACACACTTAAGATGAGGGCCCACTGCTTCCTCCCCACCTTGTCAATACCAGGAGGAATAGAGTTTGCCACGCAACCTATCCAGAATAACCCAGGAGAGATAAATAGCTTTGTATGGCTGCCTTGATAAGCACACGCTCTTCCAAGAAATAATAATAATAATAATAAAAATAATAATAATAATAATAAACCCAAATCAGAGCCCCCAGAAGAGACTGCACAGACCAAAAGCAACAGGAATTCTTACAGTGACCGCGCAGGCGACCAAGTAACTCCCCGCAGAGGCCGAGGCAGCCGCGGCGCTGACACGGATGCAGAGAGGGACGCGTCTCGCTCCGAGGCAGCCCCACGGGCGCACGCACGCCACAGCCACCGCTGGAAGCCCAACGGCAGCCAACGGAAGCCCAACGGCAGCCAACGGAAGCCAACGGAACCCGACAGCAGCCAACGGAAGCCAACGGAAGCCGAGGGCAGCGCAGTCACAGAGGTGGCCAGATGGGCGCCGCGCCGCGGGTCCGGCGGCCGCTCGGGGGGCAGAGCTGGCGATGTGGGGCCCGCGGGCACAGCCGCGAGCCAGGGCCCACGGGGGACGGCGGGACAAGGAGCAGGAGCACAGCACGGGCAGCGGCGCTGCCGCTTCCCCGGGGCGGCTCCGCACATGGGAGGGATCCCGCCACTCTGAGGGATTGGGAAAGGTGTCCCAATGACACCCAGCCACGGGGCAGCTACGGGGCAGCTGCCTGATCCCCAAGGAACATCCCGATGACACCCAGCACTACGGAGAGGCTGCCTGAACCCCAAGGAACATCCCAATGACATCCAGTGCTATGGGGGGCTGCCTGATCCCCAAGGAACGTCCTGATGACACCCAGCACTACGGAGAGGCTGCCTGGTCCCCAAGGAATGTCCCGATGACACCCAGTGCTATGGGGGGCTGCCTGATCCCCAAGGAACATCCCAATGACACCCAGC
>JAVCKT010010807.1:0-16212 GCA_032273925.1 Rhynchotus rufescens
CTGTTTATTTCCCTGAGGACTAGAGAGCAATTTGTGCTGCAAAGCGAAGTATTTCACCAGTCAAATAACAGCATGATCCAAGAAAGTAAATCCTGTGCCATCTTTATAGAAAAATTTTAAACTGCAACATCTCATTTTCAAAGATTTTTAATTTCTTCCCAACAATCTCATCTGCTGACTTAACGCTTCAGGACACTTGTGACTGTAGAATTTCCATGGCTCGAAGAGCGGAGTCAGTAATTCTATTGTTTAGTTCTCCATTTCAAGAGGCTGCTCCTCAGCTTCCCCTGGTCGTGTAAGACTGGAGACCTGCACGTGAGGGAGCCTGTGGAGAGCTGGAACAGAACAGAGTTGGTGGCACTGGAGGAGCCGCGGTGCACGGAGGAACTGACTCCTTTCCTAAACACCAGGTGCCGTTTGTCACTGATGGGTGCGGATGTTGTACTGCTTGTGGCCATTATCTATGGAGATAGGACTGCTGGCAGGAACAGGGTCTGTTGGATTGCATCTTTATGCCAATTTTGGAGAAGGAAAGCTTCTGGTTTCATAGAGTCCCTGTGGTGCAGTGTGTCGGGGGAGCTTGAAGGTTTGTGGAGTCTCCTCCTCTGGAGATCTTCAAAACCTGCCTGGATGCAACCCTGTGCCACATGCTTGAGCAAGGAGTTGAACTAGGTGATCTCTAGAAGTCCCTTCCAGCCTCAACCATTCTGTGATTCTGTTTCTTCCTCCATCACGGCCACTGGCTCCAAGGTGCCTTGGATTCCTCTCCTTGCTGCCCTCAGCGTTA
Organism: Rhynchotus rufescens; assembly: GCA_032273925.1. Classification (NCBI taxonomy): domain Eukaryota; kingdom Metazoa; phylum Chordata; class Aves; order Tinamiformes; family Tinamidae; genus Rhynchotus; species Rhynchotus rufescens. The sequence continues at coordinate 788 of JAVCKT010010807.1, forward strand.
GCAGGGGGTCTCCCATCTGGCCCAGGCTGGCTGATCCGGTTTGCTGCACTCCCAGCTCCCAGTTGTGCTGCGCGGTGCTCCTGTCCCTCTGCCCAGTGTGGTGGTCACCACCGTGCCCTGGAAGCAGAAGTTCCTGCTGGGCTTCCTGAAGTCTCTGCTTCTCCTCTCTTGCTCTTTAGAATAAGACTGTTCTGCTGAACTTACCTATTTCCTCTGTTTCTACCTGTTTGCGGTTACATCTTCCCTGTGAAGCAGTCTTGAACCAGAATGTGATATTTTGATATCAGTGTTTTTACTGAGGTGAAAACTCTCTCTTCAAAACAGTTCTGCTCTCTCCCTAACGGCCCCCAGATCCACTTTATGACTTTGCTGGATCTCCTCTATGGAGAATATTTTCTTCTACAAACTTCAGCCTGGGGTTTGTGAATTGTACACACACAGAAGCACGCAACTATTACAGGGCCTCTCAAACTGCGTCTTGAGTATTTTGTAGATCTAGGATTTCAGTCTTTTCTAGCTAGACTCTTTCCAGTTATGCAGGTAACTAACATTATTGAGTGGGCATGGATATCTCTAAGCTTTAATTTTTGCACTAATTCTGCTTAACTGCAACTTAAAGAAATGTTTGTCATTGTATGGTTAAGAGCTGGATGCTGTAGCACTCACATAGATCACATTTCAATCCTTACAACTATAATCAAGACTGTGGGTCAGGTGGCAGAATGGAGTCTTTGGAGATTGTTTGAGTTTCATCAGGAGACTGCAGAAGTACCCTCTCTATTCTTGCTCTTTGCAGATACTCTTTCTGACATGCAATATTTTAGGCAAAGTCATCTAATTAGAAAAATTGTGTGTGTTTGCGTGCTTGCTTCTGGAGATGGGTTGGAAATGTCGTCGCTTTTAAAGAGTCAAAATGTGATGAGAAGAAAGGCAGTCTACTAGTAATTTTTGAAATACTAAACACTGTGATTTACCATGGGACCACAGCCATAATCCTCAAATCTGGGTAAAATTCTTCACGGATGGAGGGAAAAAATGAGGTGAGACTTAAACCCTGGGGCTGTTGCGCTTGTGCCTTCTGGGCAGTTTGTCCCCTGCTGTGGTGACAGCAGATGACCGGCCCCGTGGAGGCCATAGTGGCTTCCTGTGAGCATCAGGAGACGCTATTTAAATAAAGACCTTTCTTTTAGGTGTGCTATATTTAGTGGGTGCTTCACTTCAGCATGTAACAGTCTAAATTTGTGTTGCAGAGCCCCTAAAGTTGTCTCGGATGAGTCTTATCTCTCACCCAAAGGTGGATTTTTTTTTCAAGCTGCATTTGTTTAGAGGGTTGAACAACAGGTCAGCCAAACTTAGAATTGTTCAGTGGCTCTGAACATCTGTTTGCTTTGCCTATACTACTGTTCTTCTAAAGTGCTTTGGAGCTCCTTAATGAAGGACAGCCCTCTAGCTCTTTTTTTTTTTTTTTTTTTCTGTAAAATCAGGATTAGGTTTTGCTGTGGCTTTAATGTGCTTCTCTCCCCACCCGCACAGGAACCCCTGGAGGATATGATGTGCTGATCGTGTATGCAAGTGACGCCGCTGAATGGTGCCAGTACCTTCAGAATCTCTTCCTCTCCACGCAGCACATCCGAAAGCATCGAATTCGAAGCTACCAAGTGGAAAGTGAGACTGCGATTTCCCGCCAGGAGCTGGATCTCTTTGGCAGAAGTCGGAGCATCATCGTTTTGCTCTCTGCTGAACTGGTGCAGAACTTTTATCTTCCTCCGGTCCTGCAGAGCCTACAGGAAGCCTTGTGGCCCCCGCACAAAGTGGTCAAGCTGTTCTGTGGTGTGACAGACTCTGACGACTATTTGACCTTTTTCAAGGACTGGTCTCAGTGGCAAGAAGTCACATATGATGATGAGCCTGATGCTTACCTGGCAGCTGTCAGGAAGGCTATTTCAGAAGGTAAGGTTGCGTTTCCTAGTCGGGGCTGGGGGACGGAGCTGAGTGGTCTTGTTCATCCTTGTTTTAATACTGAAATAGAAAATTAAAATAAAGTCCACTAAACTGTGTAAGCTAAAAAGTTCTGCAAACTGGTTTTGATTTACCTTATGAATTGGTCCCTGAGGTCACCAGTGACTCACAGAGAACTTGTGAATTTGGATTATATCTTAGGTGCCTGCTTTAGATTTGAAATGGAAAGTAAACTTAACTCTAAAGTTCTGCTTGTAAATGTGCCCTGCAGTTTGACCCCAATCAAGGGAAAGTTATCTTTTCTTCAGAGTTAACTTTACAACGTACTGGGAGCAAGAAATATTTATCCTTTACTGTGTACTGTCTAGTGTTCAGCCTAGACTGATCAGAGCCAGATCAGTTTGTTACCTATGAATGAATGGCAGAGGTTTACTATAGAATCGCACTTAATGGACTTAAGTGATCCAATTGGTCCAAAAGTGGCGAGACTTCTCTATCATCTCATAAGAAGCCCAGAGGGCTTTATTAGTGCAGAAGTGCTTATGGCTGGAGACTATAGGAGTCTAATCTATGTATTTTTTGGTGCATCTGACCTTTCCTATGCTCTAGAGGCTGGTGTGGCGCTGCTTTCTGAGAGATCCCAAGAGAAATATGGAGAGCTCCTATGTAGGACAACACTGCCTTCCATTCTCCGGGTTGGTGTTCCTTGCCAGCATTGGAGAGATAGGAGTATTGCAGGCTTCTCTCGGGTTAGGGCTGATCTATATCAAGTTTTGTTCTTCTAAAGTCTAAATGAAGCAGTGCAGATTTCTTGTGTGTCTGATGATGTCTGTATAAAGGGACTTTAAACCAAGGAATAACTATGATGGCAAATTTATTGCAACAAAAAGAAATTTTAAAGTTATGTTCTTGGGTAAAATAGTCCTTCCTGGAAAAATATGACTTGGAGTTTGTGCTGGAGAAGGCATTCTCAGGTAACCAGATCACAAGATATAATTCCAGTGCCACTTCAGAACAACATATGCTACAGCTTAGACTCCCCTTTCAAACTCCCTTAAACCATCTGGACTTCCTGGGGAATGAGCTAGACATAGCCTGGCTCGCTCCATTTGAGCCTGTCATGAAGACGTGGTGGCTGAGCTTTTGTGATCTTAAAAATGTGACCAGAGATTAAATTTGCTTTTCTGCCGTTTATTGGCAAAAGTGAAAGTTTTAGTTACTGTTTTCCTCCAGAACATCGCATTGATTTAAATATGATTTTCAAAGTTAGGAAGGTTCAAGCAACATATGTCTAGATTGCTAATGTTAATTTTACTTGAATATGTCCAACAATTGCCAGAATTGTTTTAAATCAGAGCAGGAGTAAGCTCTGCTAACTGAAGGGTGCATGGAAGCATGAAAATATCATTTCATGATTTCAGTCCTGAAATCTCTTCCTTGCAGAGTGAGTTCTTGTCTGTCTCTTTCAATCTAGTCCAGGGTGTTCTAAGTGTACAACAGTGTTAGAGGGGGCTTCCCGGGCTGTGGGGAGGTAGCAATCACAAGTACCTGTGTCCTGCTGCTGCTCACTGGAGTCTGTTTTATTAAGACTTGACGTGTGGGTCAGGTCGCAGTTGTGTGCCTGCTGGCTGATCTGAAGAACTTTAAACTAGTGTTTGGGTTTAGGAGACACTAGGAATACAAGTAATTGTTGGGAGGTAGAAAATGGACTGTTGCAGGAGGAAGGTGTTAGTCATGTTGACCTCTTAGTGAGAAACTAAATTCTTGTTTTCAACATGTTGAAAGTCTAAGAATTTGAGATGAAGGGAAGGACATGGGAATGAATCACTTACAAACTACTCTGGGTCAACTACTTCTCTCTTTGTAGAGAGAAGTTGCTTTGTCGAAGGGAAGCACCTTTGATCTTATCACTATATCCAATATCTGATGTCAGTGTTCGAGTTCATGTGCACTCGGTGCAGGTCCTTGTGAACCAAAGAGCAGCCTCCCACATCTTCTGGTGTGACTTGCAGGCAGTGGATTGCGTCAGGCTGGCCTGGCTCTCCTTGCAAAAGCGTGTTACCGTGCAGCCCCTCCAAGGTGAGCTGGCTGCCTTGGGACTCATGGGCTGCAACCAGGGCTCCTGGTTGGTGGAAGCTTCCAGCTCCTCTCGAGCCTGCCCTGATGAGGGGCAGAGGGGAGTCTTAGCAGCAGCACTGCCCTGTCTGAGCAGCCAGCAAGCCCTCGTGCTGCTCACGTGGCTGCGAGGTGGCCTGGCTGCCATGCCGGAGCCCAGCAGTCCTTACATTGGACTACATGATCTCCAGGGGTCCCTTCTGACCTTAACCATTCTGTGGTTCTGCTGTGCTTCTATAGCAAAACGTCTTTGAGGAAAGGCATCAGGAGGCTGACTTTGTCACAGTCAGTCTTAGGACACCTCTGGAAAAGACCTGTCTGCTGAAAGTTAGCTTGCACTATGGAAAAAATGGTGTTTGAGCTTTAGCTCCACATGTAACATCTTTTTAAGAGAGTAGTGCTTTGGACTTGCATTGCTGCTTATGTAATAAAAATAATCCCATTTATTTTCTGTTTTCTCACTTGAATAAGAATGCATATATCTCAATTCGGCTTTATGAAATCACATGCCAAATATTTGGCAGAGGAAAAATGAGAAAAATAAAAGCTCCCACTTTTTTTTAAAGCAATTTCCAAACACTTTCTAAACATACATGTTAGGCTTCTCTTGATGTTAAGAAAACCTATTTGATGTGAGCTCCAAGCCATACACAAGATTTGGGCAATGTCAAGCTGCTTCATCATACACGACAGCAGTTCTCTGGGCAAGTAGTTCCCTGTCACCCTGACTTGTATGAGGAAGAATCTACTCAAGATCAGCTTATTTCCGGGCAGAGATATTTGGGTGAATGTAGCTGATCCTGCCTCAGCATGGAGAAAGGGGTTAGGTGACCTCTTCTGTCCTTCTGCAGACCAAGTTTTGTGAATGACCTCAAAATGCAAATGCTCCGCAGCTTCCTCTGAGGGGAAGACAGCCCCAGGTGTAGACAGTTCCCTTTTTGGGAGGGTGAAACTGAAAACTTTCCTCTTGGCTGGTACTAAAAATCAGCATCTACCTTGTAGATTCACTGCAGACAACTTTGGTATGAGTGACTTAAAGTAAGAGTGTTTGTGGCAGCTGACCTCTTCCTCAGAGATACGACTGGTGCTGTGTTCCTGGTACTTTGTAGTTGCATTTTGAGATGAAGGGTTTGATGTTTGGAGCTCTAGGGAGCTGTGAGTTAAGTCCACTCTCTATAGCAGACTGACCCTTTCCAAGGAAGGCATTCCGCAATCTGTACAGCACCTGGATTATTTCCAGCAGTGCCATTCTGTTCTATGGGCATTTGTCAGCACTTCTAACAGTAGTATTAGCACACAGTGACAAAAATAAAAATAATGCAAAAATGGGAAGGCTTCAGCTTCCCAATAGCTGAAATCTGAGTGAGTGGAGCATATGACATGGCACAGTGGGGACTAGTCCTCCTCCAGAGCCTGCCCACTGGCCTTGTTGGGGCTGTGTTGCTGCCTGTAGCACAGCTGTCAGGCTGTGGTTTGCTTTGTGCATCACGGGAGCATGCCACCCCCAGACATCACATACGGAAAGCTATTTTAACTACTGTTAGTTTAGTGCAAAGTAAGAAATGAGGAAGCTCTCATGAAGCCTTGGCGAGAGCAAACTCTGTGCTGCTGCTGCTGACCCTTGCTCTCTTCTAAACTGACTGTTAAACTCTACAGCTTGTTAATCATGACAAACTATAGAAGGTAGCAGGTTATTATCTGGCAATTCTTGTTTTTTCAAAATAGGATGAAAGGCAGGGAACAGATAGGAGGAGCTGGTAAGCTGAAGGAAATGCAGAGAGTTGGGATTCTTCCTGAAGCCTCCTGGTCCTGTTGCACCCCCAGAGCAAGGTGGTGAGCTTTGGCAGTGCTACAAGGATGGTGTGATTTAGGAGGAACACAGCACGGACTCTCAGGGCAGACCCATGTTGGTGCCAGTCTGAAAGTTGGTGGGGTATGAGACTTGTGGCATTCTTATTGTGTGGTTGTGAAACAGCATTTTTTCCCCATATTGGGCTTGTTGCTCCTTCATTAAGTCTATGAAAAGCTTGACACACAGAAGCTATTTGCTGCCCAAGGATTTGTGGTCTGCCTTTACCGGAAAGAAAGATGCTATCAATGGGCTGATTTATCTGCTGGAGTGAAATGGCATGAGATAAATCATGTAAGCTGTTGTCATTCTTATTGCACATGGCTGAGTATTGAATTAACGTCCTGGATTTCTTCTATTGTACTGGTGAAACTGTGCATTAAATTCCAGGACATACAATGCTACAAGTCCAAATATGCGGAGGTCTGACTCTTAGGATGTTACCAGCTACCATCAAATTAGCGATTATTTTTTCATTGCTTGCATTTATGTGCACAAAGGCTGACTCAGTCCTATAGTTGAACAAAAGGAGAGAGACCTGCCTTTGAGAGCAGGTTAAAATTAATGGCAAAAAATATTATGTAGCATGTGATTCATCTGAGGATCCTGCTCTCGTGGGCTTTTATTGAAGCAAGTAGTTATCTTTTCTAGTGAATGTAGAACAGCTTTTAATTTGTGACTATTCAGGACTGCTTATTTATTCACCCTTGCACATCAGTCTCATTCACACCAGTATCTGGTTAGCTGAGGTGCCCTTATCTAGCTGCAGTCAAGAAAGCGCATTTGAACTTCGGGTTTTATCTTCTTCCTGCTTCAAGGATGGCTCCTTTTTCCAGCTCCTTTTTTTGTGCTCATGAAGAGGCAACACAGGGCACCAGGTGTCAGAAATGGTGTCTCAATCTGTATGTGTTGTCTTGCAAGAAGGCTGCTTATTTGAGCCCTTCAGTAACTACTGCTACTTTTCCAGGAGTAGCCAAAGGTCACTAGAAGGCAGTGCCAAGTATTCCTTTTGGCCCACAGAGTGGGAGACAGAACTGCAAGAGGAGGGGAAAGCTGTTTTTCTAAGAGGACCAACCCAAGCTTGTTGCCAGAGTTGTTGGTATGCTGCACTCTTAACCTGGGAGTGTTGAGGTCTCCTTGCAAATATAAAATTATTTTTTGAGCAAGAAGTGGCAATGACTTGTTTTGGTCATACAAATGTGCCTGTCTCTAGAGCTGCAAGAGGGCCAAAGTACAAGCCTGCTGCAAGAGTGGTGTTGGGGCTGTTGAGCTTACAGGACAGTGCATATGCTGTAAACTGCAGCCTCCTTCCTCACACGTTCAGTCTCTCCCATATAGTAACGTGCTTTTCCAAGAAGTGCTGTGGTTTAAGTGCTGTGGAGCTTGCTGTTGCCTTTGGAAATAATACCAGGCCTGAGCTGTGCAGCAGCTCTTTCCTATGCCAGTGTTGATGCTGTGTGTGCAGCTCTAGGCTGGTGCAGTGTGAGTGTCTGCTGAGTTTGTGATCTCTGCTTGCATCTCCAGAGGCTGTTGGGATATTGGAAATGCGCAGGAGGAAGCGAGCTGCAGGTAGGGAACAATGGGAGTCGATGTACAGATTGGAAAGGTTAGGGAGATGTGAAGCAGGCTGGGGTCCGTTCGTGTTTGCTTCTGGCTCTGTGCCTCTTGCATTGCAGTCCTCCCTCCCTATCTCACTCTCTCCCCCTCTAACAGGGCAAATATGTAAGTGAATTCTCCAAACCATTTTTTTTGTCTTGTGCTGAAACAGAAGATCCGCTGCTTTGGCCCTGCTCTTGGAACAGCAGTGGGTGACGTGTTAGCCTCGGTGGGCAGTGCAAGCCTCTCACTGCATGGGAGCTCTGCCTCCTGGCTGCTTCTCTGGGCCCCTCAGGAAGAGGAAACTTTGACGTCCTCACACAGGAGTTACGGGTGAGAGAACAGCTGGTAACGTGCCCTTCCGCAAGCCACTCCTGTGGCTGGGGAATTCAGAGAGCTGGTTAAAGCAATGGGATAAACCTTAACTAAGAGAAGCTGAGAGATGCACAACCATTCGTATTCATCTGTGGCAAACAGGATCAGGCAGTTGAAACAGCCTTCCCAGTTGCAGGGTGGATGCATTGCTTGCCATCAAGTTCTCATAAACTCTCAGTTTATGCAAATTAAAAGTGATACCTCCTTGTTTTCCATGATTGAATAAGGCTCAAGTAAAGCTAAAAGGTCTGTATTCTACCTCATTAGACCGATGAAATGATAACTCAGAACTTGGAAAGTACGGAAAGTGTTGTGGTTAAAAAGTGTCAGGTTATAAGAGGCTTTGTGCACATCATAAATACTAAAAATATTTATCTGTAGTTTACATTTTTTTGATAATCTTCCCCACAAGCTGTGCAAATATAGTGACTAGACCTAATTTTAAACATCCACCAAATATACTACAAAGTCTTTAGAAAAATTTTTATAAAAGGCTAAGCAAAGAAACGAGGGCTCATCATTGATGGCTTCTTCCAAGCTTAGAACAGCTGAAGTAATTTCTGCAATTTTTTTTTCAGAAATTCTTGGTCAAAACGTATGTGCTTTGCAGGGCAGGTCTAAAGGTAAGCATGGCTCAGAGAGCTTGTTGAAAGACAAAGCTTGTTGTGCACTTGGAGAGCTGCTTTGTTTCTAGTGTTGCATTTCATACAGTTCTGATGGGAGTTCATCATCACCGCAGAAAACTTTGGACACTTCTTTCAGAAGTGAACTGAGCATATCTGTGTACCTCAAGTTTCTTCGGAAAAGGTTTCATCAGTGGCATGGGCTGATTTTTAGCTTGAATTGCTGCAGAAGGCAGTAGTCTGAGACCTCGTTCTCTGGCTTTGATTTGGTTAAATACTGTGATGTGTTTGGACATGGGGAGTAGTTGCACTCCAAGGGAAGCTGTGTGAAGGGGAGGGAGGGCAGGACTGCCCCTTTCAGTAGTAATGCGGGCTTAGATCTACTGAGGCCACTTGCAGAACTGTGCCCCCAGTCAGTGATTCCCTAGTAGCACATTTCTAAAATAGGTACCCAGCGCTCTTGGGTGGACTTTCAGCTTCATGGACTTCTATACCAACAGCTTTTTCTGTGAGAGACAATTAACCAGCAAAACTGAATTTTCCTGTTTCAGGTGATTGTTCAGGAAGGCTTGAGTCAGTCACTTGTGTATTTTGATTTTTCAGCACCAACAAAAATCGTCAGCTGGGCCTTTTTCTTTTTTTAAATATATATATAGTCTCTTCCTGGCATAAGTGATTGAAGTAAGCCATTCTAGCTCCTCTTGATTGTTTTTACTAAGGCATATGAAGGGCCTGGCATCTACACAGAGTAGTCTGAACCTGTGCCTCCTCAAGCTCCCTAAGGCTACCTGAAAGCTGGGCAAGTTTATCGAGTTAGCGGGCAAGGGGTCCACTGTCCCAGCAAGCTCTGCTTTTAGCTTGAGGCGGATGCCATGTGGAAACATCCTTGTACCTTCATGAAAGAACCGTAGGATAAACATCCTTTGCAGGAGGCTTTAGACATGGTCACAAGCTTCGGTGGACATATCTTCTGTGTGTTATTTCAGCCCTGAGCTGGTAGCTACTGACTTAGCCGTGGTGATGAGTGAAATGTTCCTTTTTCAGCTTAGCTTAACCTCCCTGTTGTCAGCAGCTCAAGGCAAGTTGCTGGTCAATTCACGGAGGCAGCCAAATACATGTTCTCCTCTACTGGTTCTGCTGTGTGCCCTGTAGCCTCTGGTGCAAATAAAGATAGAAGGGGAAGCAGGCATTGGTTGGAACAGTAGTGTCTGAAGCTGCTTGCAGCTCTTTATTAGCATCTGCTCCCAATTAAGTGCAAAGACTTTTGTCTTTTTTTCCAGTTCAAGTGAATCATGGAGCCATTGTTAGTCTTTAGAGTGAACCATATATTTGAGATAAAGACAGTCTTTTTTTTGCACAAGCAATAGCCCTGTGGGTAGGAGTTTTGCTACTCAAGTGCTCTAGTAGGTGGTGGAAGATGTTTCTTCTCTAGGACCATGCAAGGTTATCTGAGATTTCAAACAGCAGAATGGGCCAGTTGGTCTCAGAGCTATTTTGAGGGGCCAGTACTTTGTGGAACATCTGCCTGTTCCTGGTGTTGGAGGGAAAACCTTGCTGGATTCAGACTGTGCATGTTTCCTGAGGTCTTGCATATTGCAACTGGAAGACTCGCTGTCATCTCAGGCGTGTCCAGTTCTTTCCATCAAAGGTCCTGCTCTTAGATCAGGCTTGCTAGTGAATGAACAAGAAAGTGTGCTTGAAAGAGTATTGCGGAAGGTCCTGAATTGCAATTTCCTCTCTGTTCTGTGATAAATTGCTTGGTGTTCCTGTATTGTCCTGGCGAAATTGCTGAGCTGCTGTGAAACTTGCTTACACTTAGGTCTTTGTGGAGGATTTCTTCACATGACATGCAACATTACAGACCAAAAGCGTTCCTTCCTGAGCTGCAGAGAGCAGGGCTACAGGCAGCAAACCTGACCTGAACTGGCATAAGATCGTCCTGTTGTCCATCTGGCCATGAGTATGACTGTAAAGTTTGGAAGGGAGAAGCTGGACTTTGCATCCAGTGCTCTAGGTCTAGTACAAGGTCAGGACCATAACATAAAATCATAATTTACTAGTTACTGCTGAAGTTTGGTAAGCAGGAACTGAGCTCAGCGGGAGAGGATGGAACTGCTAGTGACACTTGTTTCCAAACTGGAATTCTTCCCCAGAAAGTGCCCCTGATCCCATGGTTACTTTTCTGTGTTCTGCTTCCCCAGCTACTTGAGGCTTTTATTCTATCACTCTCTCTTCTAGTATCTAGTATTATTACAAGTTCTTGTGTGTGCTTTCCTTTCTGTGTCCTCTCCATCATCGTGGCTTTTCTGGGTTTCTTTTCTTAACCTCACTATTCTCAGAACTACGTGCTTCCTGTTCCTACAGCGCAGGCATGATATTTTTTGGCCATGTTCTTATCTGTAATGCTAATATTTACAGGAGTGACTTGGAGTTGTCCTTGGCATAGTTTAAACAACTTCTGGTGACTCAACTTGTTCATTTCAAAGATGAAACTAAAAAATAACTTGGAAACAGAGTCTAGGAATGCTGAGCTAGGAAAAGTGCACCAATTCATTCACTTGGGTTAAATTTTAATGATGGTTATAAAACCTTTTGTGCTCTACAGCAAAGACACTTCTCTTTTCAGTTACGTGTTTGTAGTTCTAAAATATAACAAAAGAAAACAGTCTCTTAAAGATAAGATGGGATGTTCTTTACAGAGGAACTATGGGGTAATGTAAGTTTTTGAGTTTTAAGGATATGTATTAGTAGGATATGAAAATACACAGCTGTACCTTGCAGCTTCTCACAACCTGCTTGATTCTGTCAAGAAATCTCTTAGTAACCCCATTGTGTTCTTCATTGCAATACAACTTCCCTAAGAGACACAAACATGCACAAATGCACTCAGGCAAAACCTGGCCTAGTAAAATACAGCTTTCTTCCTTGATGAAAGATGAAAACTAGTTTACTGTAACTTCCCAAATCACTTCTATGGGACAATTAAAATGCGGCCATTACTTTTCAGACCTGAATGTCTGTCCCTTAAATCTGTAAGCATGGTGGCTAAACCAAACTGCTTGGGATGTAGGACTGGAGTGAGGGGGAAGTTTTGCAAAGGAAGATGAGATCTTCTAAAATTGATTTACAGAACAAATAAGGTATAGGAGACCTTACATTTTCCCTTTTTGTGTGTGTGTTTTTTCCTACATGGCACCAGCAGGACAGAGGTTTTATCACCAGGTGTATCACTGCTGAGCACGTATCCGACGACCTTCCCCTCTCCCTTGGGTTCTTTATCAATACTTCACCTACTTGCAAGAGCACCTGGAGTTACTCAGGGAGACCCAATCTCCTTGGAAAAAGAGGCTGGTGAGCTGTGAGCCTCAATGATAGCAGGAGCTCTCTTTGAGGGCCTTCTCTTGCTCTGGGTGAGGGGCTGAGGCCTTGAGGGGGAGAGAGAGAGCGTGCGTGTGCTCTGCTAGAGAGGGAAGCTAGAAAGTTGGTCGGTGGGAAAAATGAAAGTGCTCAAAGATGCAGGCGACGGGGCAGTCCCACATGGAGAAGGGGCTATTGCTCAGTCGTGTCATTTGCGTTGTTTGGACAGGCTGCTGCCTCCTTCTGAGAGTTCACGTGTCCTGTGGTGGAAGAGCTGAGCTGAGCGCGCTGAGAAACCACAGCTGCCGGCTCCTCACAGATAGTCGGCCAGCCTAGCCAGGAGGAAATGGATGACAGCGAGCTGCATGCTCTGTAGAGCAGCAGATTAAAATGGTTTTCTGCTTCATTTTTTTTCTAAAGCTGGTAGATGTCTCCAGAAGCATGTGTCCAGTCCTGTGCTTTACCTGGGGCTTCCGCAGGGGTGAGTTTCTGCAGGCAGCAGGGCAGCTCTGGGGAGCCAGGCAAGAGCGGCACGCGGGACGTGGAGAGCTGCTCTCCGACCCAGCAGCTGATGCTTCCTGGAGGGGACACGTTCTTCAGTGAGACGCGGTCGGGTTTCTTGGACCGCATCTCCTCGCCTAGCTGGGCTTCTCACGGATATTTTGGTGTCAGGCGTGGCCTCAGGTAGCCTTCATTTAAAGGGGAACAGAAAGGCCTTTCTGCGCAAGCAGAGTCATTTGTAACCAAGAGTTGTTGATCTGCAGCAGCTACTAATGGAGAAGCTCAATTCAGGTACTCTCTTAACTTTCTCATGAATTTAACTTCAGTGACAGCTCTCTTATTTGTTGTTAGGGCAGTCAATGCAATAATAATGCAGCAAGTGCAAACATCCCTCGTTTCTCGAGTATCTTTTTGTGTGGCAAAAAGATTCCCCCTAATATGATAACGTATGTCACTTCAGAGTTATGAGTATTATCAAAAGTAACGGAGTGGCTTCCTCATCTAATGCTTGCTTGTCCACAAATTGCTAATGTGAATGGAACTTGCAAGATATTTTCTATCCATAAACATCTCTTGGCTGCTTATAGGGGAAGTTGATAATCTGCAATTTCAGAATTTTCTGAGAGAAAAAGCAGTTGAATGATTCATGTGTGAAAGTTGGAATGCTCGTTTCATCAGCTGTCAGTCCAATAACTGAAAAATATTGCTTGTTTCTTCCCATATTACCTAACAGCTCTATTCTTACGTGACCCCCCAAACAGTCAGCTCTGTTACAGTAACGCAGAAGCGCAGGACAGGATCAAGCAATGCTAGAACTTCTTAAAAGCTCAAGTACAGACTCCTAAAATTCTACTTCATGTGCAAATTTGTAACTGCTTGTTCCCCTCTTATCCTTGGCTACTGAGGAGGGTTTATCTGGGGTCCACAGCTCTAGGCTATATACCCCTGTGAAATGGAGCCTACGTTAGGTAAGGTAGGAACAAATTACCACACTGACCACTCTATGTTCTGGAGTGACAGTTGAAGCATTTAGTATTAACGTATATGCACGTGTCAACCCATGCACAAGTTTCAGGATTTTTAATGCTAAGCTGTGATTTGGTCAGAGGTCTCAGTCTTTCTGATTTAGTCATACTGGAAATGACTAAAAGATTACAGAAAGTCCGTTCCAGTGGCAGTCGCCTCTCTTCCTCCTCTCCAGTGGCTCTGCTGCCTTGCTGTGCCAAGGGCTTGAAGCAAGAGGTGCAGGGAGGACGTGGGACCAGCACTTTGTTTCCCCCTGTGCAACTGCCCAGACTGGCGCTCCCAGGCAGCAGCAGTGTCCCTTGCCCCGAGAGGAGGGTTCCCAAAACTGAGGTCTGGCTCTTGCAGCTGATGACTCAGTTAAAATATTGAGTTAAAGAACGTAAAGCCTCAGTCCATTTCCAGGGATACTTTGTACATTAAAACACCACCCTTAGCATGTAGCCCCATGATGAGGTACTCTCTTCTTAGTCAAATACACGTATTTATGTTGGTGCAACTTTGAAATCTGTTGACTAAATTACAAACGCTTTTGTAGGTTTAAAAAATGCTGATGATGGCAGTGATACCTTACTAAACTTTAAGGCTGCAGGTTTTTGTACCTATTCTTCCTACAGCAAACATTTGAGCGATAATATAGCTGCACTCTTGCGAGCAAGCTTGCTTGCTGCACAGAGTGATTCGCATGCTTGAAGTTCAGTGTTTCAGCTGAATCATTTGCTAAACTTTTGTGGCATCAGATCTGTCTCCTGAAAACAAAACTTCATCTGTGGAATCAAAAAAACCCTTATTTAAATGTGTTTTTTTTTTTAAAGGGATTTTTAGTATGTTAAACTTAAATCTTCATTAGTAATAATCACAGAATCACAGAATCACAGAATGGTTGAGGTTGGAAGGGACCTCCAACCTTTCTTGTTCCAGCAGGGATACCTTCTAGAGCAGGGATATTTAGACTTAAATTTCTAACTGATTTCCAAGTTCCCTGAAACTAGCATGACATGATCTGCTAGTCTTTTTCATTAATCCTGAGTATTTTAAATATATCATTTCTTACTAATATAAAACCTTTGCTAGTCCAAATCTGAGATTTTATGTAATGAATAATTCATACCTCTTTTTACAGGTGTGTTTTACAGTAATAAATAAAGTAACTTCCAAAATGTCTTGCTTTTCAGAAGAACTAATTTCTAATTGTGATAGAATAATTTAATCTATGTAGCTATCTTAATTCTGTGTGTGTGTGTGTGTGTGTTTGTGTGTGTAACCAGGGGTACTGTTTCATTTCACTCTTTCATGAAAATAAACATTCTTCTTGGGAGATGGGAGTGAGACCGTTGTTCTGTATGCAAGCTATAGGGTTACATCTATTTTTCTTTCCTCTTGGGCTTGTTTAAGTAGAGTTTAGGTAGAGTATGGTGATTCTTCCCCAAAGGCAAGTGTTGGTGTGTTGCAAGTTCACTGTTGTGTAGATTCAGGTGTTTGCAGCTCCTGCTTTAAGGGGCAGGTTCCCTTCCGAGCACTGCCTGAAGTTTTACTTTCTAGACACAGCTGTGAACCCAGGAGGTGCAGCAAGCAATTCCAACAGGACCCAGAAAACTAAGGACACGGCTGGAATTTAAGAAGTTTATTCCAGGAGAGGAGGACTTGGACTCTGGTTGCTATATATATAATCCTTGTATTTCCTGTGAGGAAGGGACTGCCCATCTCATCAGCATGACTTTGTGTTGCATAAGTATTCAGTGCTACTCTAGCACTTCTGTGGCTTAGCAAATGTTCCCCAGCAAACCCCTTAGGGGAATAAATAAGGAAACTTTGTAGTTTCCCTTTTTCAACTAGTTCTCCTTTTCTGAGCACTACTTTGAGAAGTGCAGCAAGTTCCCTCCTGCTCCATATTCTCTTCTAGACTGTTTCTCAGGATGTATATGATGTTTTCATGCATTTTCAGCAAATGGGAACGTCACAGGACTCTGTGTGCTTTATTTTAGACTCGGGTTGTGACTCTGTGACTGATACAGAGGCAGAAGACG
>JAVCKT010010809.1:0-16144 GCA_032273925.1 Rhynchotus rufescens
CAGGGGATAAAAATAGGTCAGTTTTCACTAAACTGTATCAGGCAATCTTCTGATCATGGCTTGCGGAAACACTGTGGATGCTTTTGCAGTCTGTATTCTGCCTGCAAGCCTGGTGCTTAGCAAAACTTTGGAGCTGTGTTAAAACTTCTGCTATAAGCCAGTTTTTGTTATTGCATGGTTCCCTAGGTATTTTGAACTTTTAGAAGAAATCACTGTAGTTTGGAATTGTGGATGTCTTTTTTTTAATTTCTATTTTCTTTGTCCAAACCAGTAAAGGATCAGTTTGGGAACGTGTCAGTGTTGGTAGCTTATTCATGTTTAAAGTGAGATGTCAGAACCTTGTTACTCTGCACCTAAACCAGTCTTTTGTTTGACTGTCTTATAAAGCACTCTTGGAAAGGCCATCTTAAGTTAGTAACATTACAGGAAACTCTGTGGTGAAGGGATGAGCTGCTCACTAGAACAGGGACTCTAAAGCAGAATTACGCTACTTTTGAAATCTGTCCTACTGAGTAAGTGGACCTACAGAAAGGTCTAAGAGGTGGCAGGGAGAGCTGCAGTACTGAGTATAAGCAGTCTTGTGTGTACACTGACTAGGTGCACTATAAAATGGCAATTTAGGCCATGCTTTATATGTGAATTCTTACATAGACAAAATACTTTCTGTGTTGCCTTGTACCTGGAGATGCTTTTTAAGTCTTGATTTAGTTCTTTGAATAACCCATGAGCCCTTTATCTTAACCATACAATGCACTTCCAGTCGCTAGATTAGGCAAAAAGAAGTGGAAAGCAGAGCTCATCATAATAGTAAGGGTGTATGCCATGTTAGAAACTCATACTTCTCTTAATGAGGTTTGTACAGTAATATAGATTACTGGTGTTTCAAATGAGCAATAAGCTGCTTGCAGATAATCGATCCCTAGCTACTTAGTCTAGTCTGGATCATAAATGCCTCCGAAACGTTAGCACCGAGTTTCTCAATACTGGCAGCCATTCATTGCAGCTAATCAATTGTCTCATGTTCATTAGGTATTTCCACAGTCTTGCGTCTGGTATGGGGAGTGTGGAATTGCATTTGGAGACAAGAGATACAACTGTGCTTATAATGGACCACCGATACCGCTCCCAAAGGATGGCTATGACTTAGTTCAGGTAAGCTGCTGCTGGAGGCTTGCTCCTAAAAAAATTGTTAAAAAAAAAAAAAAATCCCTTTTTGCTTTAGAGACCAGTATTGAGTACTGGTGGACTTGCACTATACTTTGTGGGTTTCTTTGGCCTAAACATGATGTCTTTTACAGACTTTTCATGAACATAACTTCAAATGAAGGTATTTGCTATTCCCAAATGAAGGGTGATGCATCCCTGTATGTTTTTCACAGTTTTGGATGTTCTTTAGTCAGATTGTGTTTAAGACTCTTTCACACTGACTCATTTCTTGCTAAATAGTTTTGCCCTTTTGATCTCTGAAGTGCAAGGTTAAAACTATGTATTTTCTGCTGTTGGAGGAATGTTCTAGCTCTCTTGCTTATTTGGGATGCTATTACTACCTACTGACATCTACAGATCACTCAAATGGAGTGACCCTGGACAAAGGTAACTCCTCTGTTTAGCCTTTTTTAGTGTGAGAACTTGGTTTGTTGTCATATTTGCACTTAAGTGTCAAAGTGAACAAAACTGAAGTTAAAATGGTTTGTCATTTGTGCACTGTGGGATCTTATTGCCAGGCTTTCCCCCTGGCAGATGGCAGTCTCAAGCCTTGAAGCAACTATAGAATTAAGTGCTATCTTTGGCTGCGAGCAGCAGTGGCTTAAACACAGTGAGCTGAGTGCAGTGCGCTCTTAGAAGACCTGATAAACAGTTCTTAAATTTGTTTAAAATCGTTGCTTCTATAAACCAAAAGTGAAAAGCTCTTCCAGCTACTTCATGATTTTGATTAGTGTGTTGTCTTCTGTGACTTCTAGAATCTGATACCCTTCATACAGATTCTAGATAATCTCCAGAAATATTTTCCGTTTGGATAAGCGTGTATTCTATTGCTAATAGGCTCTTCAGTACTGTGTATAGGAACTCTGACTAGAGCTCATTTGAAGGAACTTTGTAAAAGGAAGTTGTGCTTTGAAGTAGAACAGTTCTTCCCCCTATTCTGCAAGAATTTCACTTTAGAAAAGCTCTCCTTATGCATCTCCTGCAACAACTACTGCTGCCTTCTGAAATATGCTGAAGCAGAAGCCATAACTATAATAAGCTTTGAAAATTTAAGCATACTTGTCTTTACATCCCTTCCTTATCCTAATGTTGTTTTCTGTTTAAGGAATTGTGTCCAGGTTTGTTCTACGACAATGTTACCACTTGCTGTGATGTTCCTCAGCTTCAGACTTTGAAAAATAACTTGCAACTTCCTCTACAGTTTCTCTCCAGGTATGGTGAATGAGTGAATGACTAGAGCTTTGAACATAATGTGTTTTCTTATGAGGCTGCTTATGTTTGAGTAGGCTGAGAAGTAACAACTTTGCTTAAAGGGAAATTTACTGGGAGAACTCCTGAGACTTGCTCCTTCATAGTGGGAGGCTTTAACTCCAGGAACAACCACTTAACGTTGAGTTAGCTGAAAGTATAAATCCAGCACAGTTTATCTCAGGGTACTGTATTTATTTGTAAAGAAGTCTCCAGCAAAGGGTGGAATAAAACACTGTTTAGGCTCTCTGATTCTAGTAGTCTGTTCTGAAATGGCACTAAAATATAAGAGCCTTAATTTGACTCCTGTGATACCAGTCAACAGTCTTCATGCTGGCAGCAGTTAGGCAAGGCCAACAAGTTAAGAAAACTTGCTTTGGACAGACAGTATTTATCTAGGGAGTGATATTGGTGCTAGTACTGAGTATTCAACTTTTTTTTTTTTAAACACCAAGTATAGCTAATTAAAAGTAACCTGCAAGACTGCAATGTTTTTGTTCTGTCACTTTTGTCAACAGTATCAGCGTTTCTGTGAAGGTCAAACCTGATGTGCCTTGTATCTTTAAGTTAATCTGACTGTTCCTTTGACTTCTTTCCCCAGATGTCCATCATGTTTTTATAATTTAATTAACCTCTTCTGTGAGCTGACTTGCAGTCCAAATCAATCTGACTTTCTGAATGTTACGAGCACCCAACCTTACTATGATCCGATTGAAAAAGAGAACAAAACAAGCATCACAGAGCTGCAGTACTTTGTTGGAGAGCGCTTTGCCAATGGTAAGAAAACACTGGGTTAATGTAGCAAGTGTTGTTAAAGCTCTAATCACCTGAGCTGTTATCATCAAGGTAGCCTAAGAGTGTGTCCAGTCTCCTCAACAGAACTGGAAGAGGGAAAATAGTGCTCCAGTGACTGTTGCTTGAAGTTCAAGGCATCTAATAGATGCTGGTAGGTTTTCCCCCTTAAAACTGCTAGAATAGTAACTGATCCCTGTGTAGGAGATAACACATGAGTGTCTTTATAGCAGTGTTTTTGAAGGCCTCGCTGAGATTGGGAGTCTGCTGAATTAATTTGAAAGACTGACAGACTTTTTGAAGTCTGAAACTTGAAATAAAAGAATGGAGGAGGAGAGAGGGAAAGCAGCCAACATATCCAAAAGCTGCTCTGCACATCCAAAGCCTACTACCTGACACTGAAGTTGTCCAGCAGGCAGTGACACTTTTGCACACAATACACTGCAGATCTTGAAAGATATACTCGCTCATTATGAAATAGGCTCCTTTAGTCCCTTGTCAGTTCAAACCCTTTTTTTTTTTTAAAAGGGCAAACTGGGATCACATGCTCTAAAATGAGAATATAACCTGAAAGCCTTAATTCAGTCCTTATGCTTCGCAGGCCCAGCCTGTCTGAGAGCGAGCCATTCTGTTCTTTAAACTCTCTGAATTTGTTTCCCAAGCTCTGAATGCTCTCTTAAGTTATGCCCTTGGTCTAAATCTTACCTTACTGTGTTCTTCCTAGCAATGTATAATGCCTGCAAAGATGTGGAAGCTCCGTCAAGTAACGATAAAGCCCTGGGGCTGCTGTGCGGGAAGGATGCCAAGGACTGCAATGCTACCAACTGGATTGAGTACATGTTTAGTAAGGACAATGGACAGACTCCTTTCAACATCATTCCTGTCTTCTCGGGTAAGAAACTGGATTGTCCTTGCCTGTGAAGCTGCTCTAGGAGGAGTGTGCTATAGCTGATATACTAACTTGTTAAATAGAACTCCATCATCAACAAGCTGCTTTCTGCAGCTTTCTAAAACTCACTGAGTGACAAATTAGGTCTGTAGTTCATTTGCTTTACAAAACTGAAGTAGTACCCTGACCTCTTGGAATCCCTTTTTGAAGGGGACTGTTAGCTGCTTCACTATCTCTACAGACAATGTGGAAAAAGATTGGAAAATTGGTGGGAAAAGTAGGTTTGCATTGAAAACTCGGATGTCTGTGGTTAGCATACAACTTGGCACCTGTGTGGAAAAGGCAATGACTGACTTAGCGCTAAGAGTAGCAAAAACTGGTTTAGTGAGTGCTTAACTCATGTGGAAATGTGTAATGACCAGGAGTGTTTCCTAAAGGCCTTCAAGGTTACAGAAACCTCTCCCTCAAGCTCTTGCTAAATTTCATGGCTTTGGAGGAAGATGGAAAGGGGAATGTTGTTTGTTGTGCTGGGAAGTCTGCTGTGGAGAAAGATTTCTACTCCGTAGCAAAGTGGCTTTGCAACTTGTGATTCACTTGTTTTAGATGTTCCTGTCCATGGAATGAATCCTATGAACAATGCGACCAAAGGCTGCAATGAGTCTGTGGATGATGCAACTGGACCATGTGCCTGTCAGGACTGTTCGATTGTCTGTGGCCCAAAACCTGAGCCACCGCCACCCCCTGCTCCATGGCTTTTGTTTGGTTTGGATGCTATGTATGTCATCATGTGGATCTCCTACATGGGGTTTCTACTGATGTTTTTTGCACTTGTCTTTGGTGTCTGGTGCTACAGGTAAGCATTGAAAATGCTGAGCTCTACAAGTAACTTGTTAAGCTTGCTCTGCCCAGGGCATGAATGCATGCCTGCCTAGAGCCTCCCACCTGAAAATCCTGTTCTGGGACAGATAGCACTCCCTATCAATATGACTCTAATAGCAAGTTGCCAAAAGTGAGTGTAAAAGTTTAGTTGACGTATAGTCTCTGTAGCTTGCGTAGTTGCAAGATCAACTTTATAAATGGACTTCTTAAAAGAAAGTATGAACTTGAGAGTATGAGAAAGTCTGAGAAACTGCATTGAGTCCTTTATCTCACTGACATAAAGCCTTTGTAATAAGGAGTGCTGCCCTGGATGTGGTAGTTTCTGTGAAACCTTTCAGGTTTCTTAAAGGAGTTTTGTACACTTTTTTTGTGAACCCAAACCTGCTTTAAGAGTCATCTGCTAACAAGAGAGAATCTGTAAATCTGTATGAGCAGGGGTTTTTTTTCTTAACACCCCCGCCCCCAGAAAAACAGGCAGTCCTGTCTTCCTTAAACTGCCTGTTCCTTAATTGGAGCAAGCTGGAAAACTCCAGTATGGAAGGGCCTCTTTACCACGTAGAGTGTTCCAGGAAAACCTTCTTTACTTGGCTATTGTTCCACGTGGAACAAAATACTTCAGCCCACCATTCTTAGTCAGGAGATGTGGTGGGGTAAATTGCTGAGGGAGACTTAAAGATACGAGATTGCAGGGAGCAGGATTGACTGTCAGATACATGCAATTCTAACATTGTCTTCCTGCAGACTAACAGTAATGCAGATAGAGACTAATACTAGTAATGAAACAGTTGCTGTTCTGTTGCATATTAATTTAGAACTTGTCCCCATTTTCTTCTGAAAGCTAAAACAAAAGCTGAGCTTCCAGAAGTTCATAGCCTTTTGTAAAGTATCCCTTGGCAAACAGACAGAAAGCACTGTTCAGTGCTTTCTAGTGGTGATACAAACAACTAGATATAAAAAGATGGGGGTGTAGCCACCCTTATAGCTCTTTCCAGAGGCAGCTTCTAGCTAATGTGCCTAAATAGGATAGTGCTTTTCACTTCAGCTTTACTCTTCAGTTGAGACCTGGAATTTAAATTGCATAATGAACTATGTGAACAAAGATAGTGGATGCAATGTGGATTCATGACTCGTTCAACAGCCTTGTCCAGTAATCTTGCTGTGCAACATGTATAGTGAAGCTGGAATGGAGTACCTTAACTTTAGCACTGTCACCCTGTAGGTAGCAAACTTCCTTTGTATGTTTTTTTTTCCTGGAACACCCTGCCAAAAATAAACTTAACCATAATTTAGAGCCTTGATAGTAGTTAGTGAAAGATCTTTTGTTATAATTTCCTCCAGTCTGAGTCAAAATAAAATATTTCATGGGAAAGCTCTGAACAGAATTGATTCAAGGGATTGATAATCCTGGAGTGAAGAGGCTCTCCAGTTGTGAAGAATAGTGGGAAATACTCCTTAAACAGGACTCGTAAGGGTGTTAAATGTTCCTAGCCCATAATTTGGACATCCTTGGTTAGATTACCGTGGGGAGCTGTAGAAACTGTATCATCTATTTAAGCAGAAGAGTACATAAAGAATGTATATTAAGTTACAAATACAGAACACTTGTAACACTAAGGTTCCCTCAAGATGAAGAGAAGGCTCTAATTCCTCTCTCATCCCCACTTCATGCCCACTAAGTACATGTAACTGTACTTAGCAGTTTAATGTTTGGAAAAACATCTGTAGTTGACATGTTTGACTTCATTGACCAAATCTAAATTAAGGTCTGTTTAAACAGTAGTGTTAACAGTACATATAGCTAACATTCTAAAATACTTAAACTTTCTGTAGAGAAATATATTGTTGATCTAAAGTTGGAAAGATTGTCAAGTCAAATGACGAGGCCATAACTTGTTCCAAAGGATTATAGAAACTGGAGCTCTTGAGTGAAAAGGGATTGGGAAACAAGATACATTCCACAGAGTGAAATGTAAACTTATTCCTAGCACTGCAGTTGATTATTTTACTGCTCTGAAAAAGTCCTTTGCATTTAAGAGCAGATAACGACCTTTCTTCTTTTCCAGGAGGCGGCACTTTGTCTCGGAATATACACCTATCGACAGCAATATAGCCTTTGCTGTGAATGCTCATAATGATAATGGTATGTCTGGCATCAGAGTAACAGGTATCTGTCCTGTGGACAGACTTCAGCTTTACAAGTCACTCTAGTCGGTTCCTATAGTGCTTTATTTCAGTGTCCTAGCCTGTCTCTGCCTTGTTTTATGGAGCAGTGCCCAGTCCTATTTAGCCAGGATGTGCAGTCTGTGGGTCTAGGTGCTTCCGTGGGACAACAAGATGCTGTAATCAAGTTAATCATGTTATGACTCATTTGAGTCTAATCAAAGCTAAGATACCTTAAGCTGTGCTCTCCATGCTGTACAAGAACTGTAGATAAGCTTGTCCCAGCTGAGGTAACAAGGCCCTTGGGTGCGTGCGTACCTCTTGGCTTGCTTCCTGCCTTTTATTTGTTGTGACTACTTTTCACAAGCTTGCCCAGGAAGGGAAATGCCTCCCCTGCTTGGGGCTGTCTGCCTTCTGACCTCATTCAAGGATCAACGTCTGGGTCTGATAGCAGCAGTACGGACACCTGCTGGTGCTAACTATAAATAGATCTAGACTAAGATCTCAGCCTTTTAATGGGCTTTGAGAAAGTGCTGTTAGACTGACTGCTCAAGTGTGTTTATTTTCCCTGCAGGAAAGATTACCTGTGGTGAAAGGCTTGGTGAAAGATTTGAGAATGTTTTAAGGACAACGTTCACATCGTGGGGGGCTTTCTGCGTCAGGAATCCACGCCCCGTTATTCTCTTCTCTGTGATCTTCATTGTCATGTGCTCTTCAGGCCTCTTGTATGTTAAATTAACCACAAACCCTGTAGACCTCTGGTCAGCCCCAAGCAGCCAAGCACGCAAGGAAAAGGAGTATTTTGACACACACTTTGGGCCTTTCTTTCGTACTGAACAACTTATTATTCAAGCTCCAAACAGCCAGCCAGAAATTTACTCACCATACCCGTCGGGAGCAGATGTGCCTTTTGGGCCTCCACTTACCAAAGAGATTCTCGAGCAGGTAACAGTCTTCCTAGGACAAAGATCCAAATGTATTTAGTAAAATCAGAGTTGGCTTCCATCTATTATGTGATGTGTCCTTCAAAATAATTGTTAAAATCTTAGTTCTTGGAGTACTTCTTTTCTGGAAAATTTAGGGTTTTTTTGACCTTCTCTGCTAAAAGTCAGAACTTGACTTGCAAGTTCTATCAAGTCTCCCTGCTGTAAATGCTAAAATAACAATGACTTATGAGATTTTATTGAAATGTGTCTTTGCCCTGGGATACTGCCAGGGCCCCACTCTGCATTTAGAAGCCTGTCTTTCAGGAGAAATATTTTCTGCTCTCTAACCGTAGTATGGCTTGGTTTCAGGTGCTGGACTTGCAGGATGCGATTGTGAACATAACTGCTTCTTTTGACAATGAGACTGTCATGCTGAAAGACATTTGCCTGGCTCCTCTTGCTCCCTACAACAGCAACTGCACTATACTGAGTGTACTCAACTACTTCCAGAACAGTTACTCTGTTCTGAACCACTCTGTTGGTGATGAGCTCTACGTTTACGCCGATTACCACACTCACTTCTTGTACTGCGTTCGGTAAGCAGAGCGGCTGTTCTGTTCGAAACGGGGCTGTTTGGTCTGCTAGAAACTAGCTAATTAGTCTCTTTGAACCCCTAACTGCCAAGTAAATTTGCAGTTATGTGAAATGGAGGAGTAATAGTGTGCGTTTCTGTCACAGTACTTAAGTAGGTGTTGCCCTTCAATCAGATTGCAGGTTAAGCTTGACTTGATGCAGGCTTTGGCTGTGGCTTGCCGTAAACATGGATTTCCCTAACCCCTTATGAGCAGTAGAGTTCTAGTCTGTAAGATATATGGGTAGTATGTAAGGTGTATAGTTCATTGCTCTTAGATGTGAGTACAGTTTTGGAGATGACTTCTCAATCGTTTCCAAGACCATTTGTAGCTTCTGCCCAACTGAACTCTAAATTCTTAGCAAATGTAGTACAAGAGAAATGCCTCTCTAGAAACTTTCTTATTGCCCTGCTGCCAGTTAAGGTGCTGTGTTTTAGTTCATTGTTTGTCTGTTTTCTCTGACTTCTATGCCTTGATTGTCAAGCATAAATTGACGAGTGTGTTCTTGGTGGTATCTCTCTAGGGCTCCAGCATCACTGAATGACACAAGCTTGCTTCACGATCCCTGCTTAGGAACATTTGGTGGGCCTGTCTTTCCGTGGTTGGTGTTGGGAGGATATGATGGTAGGTGATTAAATGAAATCTTGAGAGCACATACAAGTTGTATTACAATGTCTCTCTCTTTTTTTTTTTTTTTTTTTTTTTCCTCCTACGTTTCACATGGTTGTTTAACAAAATTTTTTATGGAGTTCTTGTAAACTTTCAGAAAGCAAGGATGTTTAGTTTTCTACTATCAACATACTGAAAACAGGCAGATAACTATAGAAATGTCAAATGCAAACAGTCTGTTAGTGAAACATACTTGTTGTCCATACTTACTGAACAGCTGTTTAACTTGTGTTCAGTCTGCTTTGGGCTTGCTGAATGATCTAGTCTTTGCTAGACTGCAGAGAAAAATCTCAAGCTTGTATGGTGGGATGTGAATAGATCTCTGATTTTCAGAGGAAGTTCACTGTAGTTTAACAAAGTGGATAAGACTAAAGTGTTTACAGAGGAAATACTTCCGCAGTTGTCTCCTGAAAGTAGATTTTTTGATGAAGCAACTTATCAATAACAGGATTTGGCAGATATGCAGAACTGAAGCATGATAGAACATCTATTGAAAGCAAACACTTCTGCCAACTGCAGGCTTCATGCTCTGAGGCCAAGCCAAGTGCACAAGAGGCACAGTGTATTTGAGAAACAGGATGTGGTTTCCTCCAAGTTGAAAATCCTAACTACTAGCTATATAGTAGCCCCTTGTCTAACTGTGTGACAACTTTAGACTTGTTAATATTGAGATGCTGCAGGCTTGGCAAAGAGTGAATGAATGACTACCTCAGAATACAATCTGGAGTGCTTATCAACTCATGCTGCTGTTAAATTCATGCATTTAATTGTGTTCAAGTCCTCAAATAGGCTGTATTAAATGGAAATGTGATGTTGGGATTGCTTAGGACAATACTTCTTTAAACATAATTGCACTTGCATATACTAGAATGTGTGTAAACTTTTTCATACTGCCTGGCATCTTTTTACTGCTTTTCAGATGAAAACTATAACAATGCTACTGCTCTTGTTATTACGTTTCCTGTCAACAATTACTACAATGACTCAAGAAAGTTAATGAAAGTCTTGGCATGGGAAAAAGAGTAAGTGTTTTTTGGAGTCTGAAGTGCATGTGGCAGTATTTAGAATAATCTTACTTTAAACACAGACAAGTGAAATGCCTTTGCTTACCATTTTCCAGTACATCTGTAGAGCTGTTTTGAGAAGTGGTGCTGATTATGCTGGTCAGAAGACTTCTACTTTCACACACCTTGTCCTCTTCAGGAGATAGTCACTAACCCAAATAAAATCTCTAGTTTAGGAGCACTTGCTGAGAAGGCATGTCAGATACTTGTGGCTAAGTTTGGCTTTTGTGTGGTCTCTCAGCACTTAGAATTTATTTCAGTCTGCTGGACTGTTACCCCTTACAGAAGGGTACAGTGTTCTGCATCTTTTGCACTGTCAATGTTAAAAAAATAAAATAAAAAAGCAACACAGTCTTCCAAGGGAGAATCCTAAAGGCCACTCAGCTTGAGTAATGCTGCACTGTCTTACAGGGCTAATGGCTCAGATGGAACCAGACAAGCTGTGTAACTCTAGGCTTGTGCTCAGCCTCAGACTTTCTAGTATCTACCTTTGTTTCAAGTTACTCTGAAGTCCAGGGAACTGTACTAAG
Source organism: Rhynchotus rufescens (assembly GCA_032273925.1). NCBI lineage: Eukaryota > Metazoa > Chordata > Aves > Tinamiformes > Tinamidae > Rhynchotus > Rhynchotus rufescens. The sequence continues at coordinate 10,996 of JAVCKT010010809.1, forward strand.
GCCTTTGAACTAGTGACTTCTAGTACTTTCTGTACTGTGAACTTTTAAACGTGGTTCTGTCGAAGACTGCAGTTGTGCATCCTCTCTAAAAGTAGAAATGTGAAGTGTGCCCCTGTGGAGAGCAGTTCCACTGCTTGGAGTCACATGCTGAGGGTGCGTAGCCAGCACCTCTCACATAGGCTCCAGAGCTAAAGTAACTGGAGGATGGGATGGGACTCGCATGGGTGACTGGAATGTGCTTTCTGCTGCAAAGTTAACACCTTCCCTGTGTCTGTAACTTCACTCTAACTTCACTCTTTAAAGTGTTAATTTTCTTTTTTTTTTTTCCTTTAGGTTTATTAACTTTGTGAAAAACTATGATAATCCAAACTTAAGTATTGCCTTTTCTTCTGAACGGAGTATTGAAGATGAGATCAACCGTGAAAGCAACAGTGATGTTGGCACTGTTGCCATAAGCTATATTGTAATGTTTTTGTACATCTCCATAGCTTTGGGACACATCCAGAGCTGTAGAAGACTTCTGGTATGTTTGCAGTGCTCATGCTTCTAAACTGGCATAGCAGCTTGCTGAGGAGCTCTCCTCTATTTAAAAGGCTCTTAAATATGGTTGCAGTAAACTCTTATTTCCGGTCTTGTTTTGGAACAGTGAGTTCAAGCCACCTACTTGTACCACCTTGCTTCTCCTGGCTTCTGTCCATGCTGCTTCATTTTGCTTATTTGTGCTTATAAATGATGTCTGGATTGATTTTTCACTTAAGATTTGCAGTTAGCTTGAAGTTTTAAGGTTTGTAACTTCAGTATTTTGCATATCCTGGCTGCTTAAAAGAGGCAGATAAAATAAACTTTTTAGTTTAGATGATTGTTCCCAGCATCGTTCCTCTTTATTAGTAACAAATGCAGGTGTGTTTATGGTGTATTTTTTAATGCACTCATTTTTTACCTGATTTCATTTAATTCAGGCTCAGCTACATCAGGCTGAGCTACATCAGGAGGCTCTGAGCTGGGCAAAAGCCTTGCTGAGTTATTAATATGTCCAGGGATGGAGGATTCCGACTGCTGTGGGTCCTGCTCCGCTCTTTGACCAAGCTTTCGGTGAAAGCACTTTGCCTTGTTTATGTTTGTCTAATTTTATGTCCCTGCACATCTCTGAAGAGACTGGCTGTGTCTCATCTGTATCCTCTGATCAGAAAGGTCCAGACTACAATTTAGTCTTCTTTCCACACTCTCATCTCCAGGCTGAAGAAGCCCCTATCCTGTAGTCTCTGGTCTTATGCATCAGGCTTGATGGCCCTCCCTGGAGCTGGCCTGGCTCCAGCCTGTCAATGTCCTTCTCCTCCAGCAGGCATCAGAGCACTGCATATTTTCCACATATTCTACCCTGGACTGAAGTTATTTCACTTGGAAAATTCTATTTGCTCCTCTATGGATGAATTGTGATCTTCCAGTAGTGTTTTACCCTGAGTGCTAAGTTTTCTGGCCCAGATCCCAGTAATGGTGTGGTCCCTCAAGAGGGACTCGGCAAAGCTGGCTCCCTGAAACTGCAAGATACAGCTTGTAGTCTTAGATAAGTTACAGATACTTCTGTATTTTTATCTTGTTTTTAGGCTTTCTGGCTAAAAACACCTTCCTCCATCGCCTCCTTTTTGCAGGGCGTACAAATCCCACTCCTGTCTGTCATGCATTTCACAGCCTCCCTGAGCTAAACCAAGGTTTCAGGCTGTCAGAAATAAGGTCACCTTATTTACCTTCCTCTTCTGCTCCTACTCATCTGAGGGAGAGGATGAAATACATGTTTAAAGCAAAACATGCCAAGAAGCCTTTGATCGCACTGGTGTGTGGCATCCTTTACTCCTCCGCAGGATCGCTCCGGGATGCAGCGCTGCTGAAGCAGCCTCTAGTTGTCCTTTGTATTTCTAGATGGATGCAGCTCTGGTGAGCCTTTTATCAGGGCTTCTCTCCTTCTCATGGTGTTTGTGGAGTGCTCCCTGGGAAGGTGCAGTGCTCAGCGCTCTCCCGGAGCCGTAGCTCCGCTTCCCACGGCGCGGGACCGGAGACCAACAAGGCTCGCTCAACGGGAGCCGCTGCCTAATGTCAGAGCTGGCTCCGGGCCGCTCGGCTCGGAGCCGATAGAGGCTGCTCTTCCTCTGGCTTTCCAGTCGCCTCGGCTGAGGCAATGCAAACAAATCCCCGGCTTCCCTGGCTGGCTACTGCCTGGCCTCATTCACTTTTATTAACCTTTCCAATGCACAGTGCATGAATGTCCATGGCATTTTCAAGAAATAAAAGTCATGGTAATAGTAGAAAGGAGAACTGTTCTATTCTCTTAAAAGCAAGAACAGAAGGACCCCTCTGCTTGGGCTGAGGGGTCTTGCAGCAGTTGCAATTGCAGTGCATCAGATTTAGACTTTCGCGCCTTTTTCCCCAGGACTGAACTGGGTTGTTCTCAGAATGTCTCTTAGTAAATCTCAGCTGAAAGCAGCAGCTTGCCTTCTCTCTTTTACCTGACTTTCCTTTAAAATAAACTTTCCCTTCCCTGCCTGTTCTGAAGGTACGTGAAGTTATGCCATAATATTATGCCAATACCTTGAAGCCACAGTAAGTATCTTGGTGATTTTGTGACTGAGAGCTTTACTGCTTCAAATGCACCACTGTTGCAAAGTATAAATGGACTTTTATTCAGTGCTTCTCGAATCTATCACAAACTGCTCTTTCTGTGAGAATATGATATTCATAGAAGGAAACAGAAGAATGATGCAGAAACATATCCCTGTTTTATATCAATAAAAGCCATTTATTATTTCCTTGGTGATAAAAAAAGCATGTATAGGCATGCCCTGCCTGCTGCTCAAGAGCTTGGGTAGCTCTGTTATTTATGTCGTATCGCCCTTAGTCAGCCAACCATTCAGACTGTTTCCAGTATTGAGGTGCACTTCAGCTCCCACAGAGGCACCAGTGAAGCCTGCAGAGCTCCCAGTCAGCACAAGAACTGCTTCCAAAAAACTGCAGCAGCTCTAGAAAAAGAAGCGCGTCAATGTACTGATTCCGGTGCTGTGAGCTGCAGGACCTTTTGCTTATTAAACTGACTCCACAAGGAGTGCAATTGTCCTTTCCTCTTTTTTTTCCCCAGATTGCTAGAACTAATCAAACACCCTGCCTTAAAATCGGAGAGCCTTAGGCATCAGTGTCCTACCAGCCTTGTGATACTGCAGTGACATTCCCTGCCCAAGCAAGGCTGTGGAATAGCAAAGGCAGAGTCTTTCTGAGATATGCGTATGTGGTAGGAAGTCAAACAAGTTGCAAGGAGAACAGAAAGGGAGTGAAAGACTGTTTCACCATCTCTGCTAGGCACTTCCAAGCAGGTATCTTTATAATCTCTGGAAAACATAACTTTCTCCAAGGACTAGCAAGAGAGTCTAGGCTGCAATGGAGATATCTGTTATTGACTGTGTGATCACTTGTCGCCAAAGGGAGGAGATCTTTAGAATGTCACATATGACTGAAAACATAAGACAGACTATTCCCATGTATTTCTGGATCCCTAGAGCTATGCATATTTAAGCTAGGTCAGCTGCAATAGAGCTTCAAGTAGAGAGATGAAAAAGCTGCCATTAACACCACTGAGTCCAAATCTATTGTAAACTGCAGAAGTTAGTACAGACAAGTGAACAGAGACCTCTCCCAACCAGTGCATATGCCAAAAACTCATCAAGAACCTCAGTGAAGTGTTCATGGAGATCATCCAGAGCGTTTGAGTGTTTTAGCCGTGTTATCAGCAACTTTTCAAGATAATTGTGTTGTGTGATATGATTGCTATGGAACGAGAGAGCCAGCTCCAGGGCAGTTTGTCTCTATGGCAGCTCATTTTTCAGCACTATGAATGATGGTTTTAATCAACAGGTCTATGCAGTGAAATAAATTCCATTGTCTTATCATTATTGGAGAGCAGCTTGTTTCCACTGATAATTATTTTTTTATAACCAGAAATAGATCCTGCTACGTCCCATCAAAGAAAAAGCTGCCTATGCTTTACATGAGTATATTGTGCTTTATGTACAACTGCCAAAGGCTTTGGATGCCCAATTCCCATCAGTTTTATTAAGCTCAGAATGCCCAAAGCCTTTGTTGTCCTTTCCTGAAAAATCTATATACAGTTAAAATTTCTATCTACTCAGCACTTAAAGAATGTAGAAGTCAGTGGGTAGACTCCTGTTGATTTCAAAAGGGGTTAGATCTGGCCTACATGAAGAATTTGGGGTAAAGTATGAAGAGTTTTGGCCTCTTCCCCTGCAGTCTGGGGGCTGGAGTGGGGCAAGTACTTGCAGCTGTGTCAGGGCAGTGGTGGCCAGCACAGTCAGAATGAGCCAGAACCGATGGGAAGAGGCTCTGTTTACTCCCCTCTGGTTAAATGATGCTGCGTATGCTGCCCTCAGGCATCTGAACGTGCTGCTTCAATCAAGTCAAGGACGTCTGCTGTTGCCTTAAAAAGGGTCTGTACTGGAGAAGTCACCCAAATAATACGTATGTGGATCTGCAAGAAGAACCATCAATCCTACAACAGAAGTGGCAGCAAGGTAAGCTTTTCCACTTCTCTTATCAATGTGCCATGTGCTCTAGATGTCCCTGCTTGGGCAGGAGAGTTGGACTAGATGATCTCTAGAGGTCCCTTCCAGCCTCAGCCATGCTGTGATCAGTGCAGCTCGGGCTTTCTCGTCATACTGTTGAACGAGGAAATGATGTCAGGATCTGCCCCCAAGTTGCCTTTCTCCCCAAGTCAAACTGCATCCTTGAGATGCAACTTGAAATCTTCATTTCAGAAAGTACTGAGCTGTTAGTTGGCAGCCTTTTCTCTTTTCTGTGCACTGAGTTGCATATTAGTCAAAATAAATTTCAGTATCTTGCACAGGAACCGTTAAATAGGCAGACCCTTCTCATGCTAATCTAAGCAACATGTACAAAGCATGAATTAGAACTGGAAAAAGAATGGAGTTCTCTTAACTCTTGTTCTTGCACATCTCATTCCTCTCAAGTTTGTTAAGATGTGATAAAAAAAGATGATTTTTTTTTTTTTGTCTGAAAGTCAGGCCAACTAGATGAAAATGCTTCTTTCTGATTCAGTTCTGAGGAAAAAAAAACAGTGAAGTAAGCTTTG
>JAVCKT010010809.1:16244-37315 GCA_032273925.1 Rhynchotus rufescens
AAATGAATGATGCACTTAAGAGACATTACAGGAAACATATTATGTGATATTGATTGGTGGTCGTTACTGTGTCTCTTTAGGTGGATTCAAAGATCTCCCTGGGCATTGCAGGCATCCTGATTGTACTGAGCTCAGTGGCTTGTTCTCTGGGCATTTTCAGCTACTTCGGAATCCCACTGACACTAATTGTGATAGAAGTCATTCCCTTCTTGGTGCTGGCTGTTGGGGTGGACAACATTTTCATTATAGTCCAGACACTTCAGGTATTTACTCTTCTGTGTGGTTTGTTTAAAGGTATGTTTCACTTCTGAGGACTCTTGTTCTAGAGCAGAGTCCTGTGCATTTTGCTGCTTGGCCCAGTCTGAGCAGCTCTGGATTCTCACTGGGTATCCAGTCCTGCTCAAGAGGAGAGCCAAGACTAGATGGGTGTCTCTGAAAACAAAAATGCTGCATGTTCTCAACTGCTGGTTGATACCAAGCTCACTTTACTGGTTTTATGGTTCATATTATATGGTGCACAAGTGACTAGTACAGCTACCAAAGGCTCTTTAAAGTGTAAAGTCCTGTTTCTCACTTGTGCTCATAGTGCACTGAGGTTACTAGTGTAGTCTAAAGGTTGTTTAGTCCATGAGACTGTTGATACTAATATCTGTCAAATTAGGAAACTTATTACTCAGACTAACAACCAGAAAATAGGTCCTACCTCTAGCATTTTAGCGGTTCAAGCTGAAACACTGAACTTGCTTTACACTTAACTCAAAATACAGCAGCAAGGGAAGGGGGGGAAGCTCATGCTGCTCTTGAACCAGAGAACTTTTGTATCCTGAATTCATGTTAACAGCGCTAAAACTATGGAAAATGACTTTGAATGTTCAACTGTTGTGTACATCTCTAAAAATTCAAACTTCCATGATGCTGAGCTCTAACAAATTGCTGCCTTAAAACAGAGAGATGAGCGTCTTCAGGGTGAAACTCTGGATAAACAGATTGGCAGAATTTTGTGAGACGTGGCACCTTGTATGTTCCTGTCGTCTCTGTCTGAGACTGTGGCATTCTTTCTAGGTAAGACCTCTGCAACACTCGAGAGGTTTATCATATCTGCATGTTGTAAGAACAAATATGAAGAACTATAAATATATCTTTATAGAGCAAGTTCAGCTTAGTGCATTTTTATTGGTGTTATGATTCAACTCTTATGGATAGGCTGTCATAGGTCTTCATTCAGAGACTGGTGCAATGACTGGTGCAATATGAATGTATATACACATTGTATATGAGGTCCAAATTCCACTTCTGTGAAGTTCGTGCTCAGCAGTTCCAAGCTTTGTATAATTGTGGTGACTGACACCTCTAACTTTCACATTAGGAACATAATAAATGTGAGGAGATAGGGGCTCCTACATCACAGTCGTCTTGTAACTGCATTAAAAAATGCTGCTGTGTCTGGCTGTGGAGGCTGCCCTTGCCTGCTTGCAGCAGCTGTTGCAAGCAGATCACGTGCTGGAGATCCTCAGGCAGAACTCAGAGCTCTGTATCAAGTAGCTTACGTGGAGCGTCGCTGCGCCAGTTCAGCTCGTGCTGGCTGGCAGCTTGCTGGGCTGAAGTCTTGCTCCACAGCGCTCCATAACTAGTGCCTTATGCAGCCTGCATGCAACTGACTCTGGAGCTGGGGAACATCTTCAGCTAGTTTAGTCCCTTGCACAGCCTTAATCTTGACCAACAGATCAACAATGGCAGTCTTACCTAGGTGGCTTGGCTTTCCTCTTGCCTTGGTGCAGGGAAAAGGGGAGGCCTCCTGCTAGAAGGAGCACTCTAGAAGATGTTCAAGTAGGATAAATAAAGCAACCCAGATTCTCCAGTAGAGGAGGGGACTTGCTTAAACTGTCCCCTTTCCTTTAGGGACGCTCTCGACCATGCCAGCGGTTCGCACGTTCTCTCTTTTTGCTGGAATGGCTGTGTTCATAGACTTCATTCTGCAGGTCACCTGCTTCATAAGTCTCCTGGGCTTGGATATTAAGCGTCAAGAGGTAAGTGCAAATGCATCCGACTGCAGTGGAAGAGGGATGGGATCTCCCAGGAGCTGCACTCAATTTGGTGTTCTTTGGGGTCTCTTTCCAGAGGAATAGACTGGATATTCTGTGTTGCATCAAAGGCGAAGAAGAAATGAGTCAAGTCCAGAGATCTGAGAGCATCTTGTTTTTGTTCTTCAAAAACTTGTATTCTCCCTATCTGCTTAAGGACTGGATGAGACCCATAGTAGTAAGTTTGCTTTGTTTACCAGTACGCAGTTGTCATCACTTGAGTGACAGGTGTCCTGAGCATAATGTCTGGTACTGCAGGAAAGTCTGTAGAAATGTCACTTGAGGGTATTTGTTTCTGGCTTTTCTGCTGGAATGAACTCTACCTAACAGGGCATTTATAGTAAGTATGGAGTCTTTGGTTGTCAGTAACACAGCTCTGTGCAGCTAGGGCCTTGAGCCTTCCAATATGTGAAAGAGTGAATGTGCTGACTCTTACACTGCATTAGTTGATAGCCTTGCTGCTGCTGGAGAGCAGCACCTAATTACCTAATTTGAGGTAATCCCCTATTTACAGTAGGTGTTAGAGGCAGCTGTACTGTCTGTGTATGTCCATGTATACAGTGGCCTTGGAGGCCCCCAAAGCTGCGTGTTACTGTCACTGTTGGGCTAAGAGCAACTTGCATGGTTAATGCAGCTGTGCTAAAAGGGCTGTGGCTTGGCTTAGCAGACTTATTCTGGAGTTGTCACTTCCATGAATGCTCCTCTTTTGCAGGTGGCCTTGTTCGTGGGCATTCTGTCGTTCAGTACAGCAGTTATGCACAATGTAGAGATTGGCCTGGATCAGTCTCTTTCAATGCCAGATGTAAGTGTTCAGATCATGTTCTTGCTTAATAATTTGGAGCTCCTGAATTACTGGAAACCCTGACATCTTTTGAGTATTATGCCATAGTTTAACTCAAGCTTTCCGTCTAAGGACTCCTATGTGATGGATTACTTCAGCCAGCTCGGCAAGTACCTGCATGCAGGTCCTCCTGTCTACTTCGTTCTAGAAGAAGGGCACAACTATACCTCTTTAGAAGGGCAGAACATGGTGTGTGGTGGAATGGGATGTAATAATGATTCACTTGTCCAGCAAGTCTTCAGTGCTGCAGAAATTAGCAGCTAGTAAGTTTTTCTGTTTTCAATATGGTTGCATGAATCTTGTTAACTGCACAGCGTGTCCTCTTAGTGTAGCTTGGGTTCAACTGTTGATGATACAAGTGACACTGGGCGGTGTTTGCTTTCTGCTGTGGGTTTGGGGCAGGGAGGAAGGAAGAACCTGTGACTAAAACAAGGCTAAAACCCATGTGGACTAGGGAGGTGTATTTATGTGTCAAATCGTGCATAAGTTGGGAGAAGAGGTTTAAACTTCAGGGATGAGGAGAGGAAAAGTTCATGATAATCTATCTAAACTCTCCTAGAAGACCACCTTTGTGTTCAGTTTCTAAACTTGGTAGATCAACTAGCCTAGCAAAGCTTCTTCCCTGAGTTTTGGAGGCTCAGTAAGAATCTGGAAATGCTCCTGGAGTACAGCAGTGGAGAGCTGCGGAAAGTGTTCTTTTCATTCCCTTCCCTGCAGTTCAGTGGTTTTGCTTCTCTCAACTGCAGGGAGAACATCCTCTGAAAAGAGGCAGTTGTCCCTGGGATAGTATGGGGCGGGGCTGGGAAAGGGAGTGGGAATTTGGCTATGGAACTTGGATGCTGCGAAGAAGTTCTTGTTAACATTGCAAGTAGTCAACAAAAAGATGACTTTATTGGGACAGGGGTTCTAGAGCAGTGGGCTCTAGAGGAGGACCAAGGAGCTTGGGCTAGAAGAAGTTGGGGCAGAATAATAAGGTAGCACTGAGATCAGGGGATGTGTTCTGGAATGAAACACTAGATTCCTGACAACTGGTGTGTCTCTTGTCAGCACGAGGATAGGCTATGCTCCATCGTCCTGGATAGATGACTACTTTGACTGGGTAAAGCCACAATCATCCTGTTGCAGAGTCTACAACACCACTGGACAATTCTGCAATGCTTCAGGTACCAGCACCTGCTTGCTCTGGGACTGGTTTGCTTTATGGGAGCTTCCTGGCCAGCATGTCTAGTCACGATGTGAGCCAGCTGAAGGGCTTTTCTAACCGCGAGTTTGTGCCTCTGGAGTATGTGATACGTTGTTCCGCATCAACTGAAGTATCTGTCTTTAGCCTGTAGGCAGAGTAATGTACTGACTGCAAAAAAAATACAGTAGTATAAGAATAACTGCTGTCTGGTCAGCCTTACTTTGGTAAAAAGCACGGTAGCAAGTTCTATGCAGAACTCAATGTGAACTTTAGAACTAGTGCTTCTATCGTGAAAGCTTTTTTCATGGGTTTGAACAGAATGTAAGACAAAATGGTGATTCTGTACCTGACCTCCTTTACTTCTCCAGTCACGGATCCATCCTGCACTCGTTGCCGACCACTGACTCCAGAGGGCAAGCAGAGACCGCAGGGGGAGGACTTCATGAAATTCTTGCCTATGTTCCTGTCCGACGACCCTAATCCCAAATGTGGCAAAGGGTAAGAGCCGTGTTCTGTAGACCCTGTTCAAGAGCAGTACGCCAGGTACCACTGGGCCGTGCAGACAAAGCAAGGCTGCCTGGAAGCTTGGAGATCTACTGGCAGTCTATAAAGCTCCTACCAAATCTGTTTGCACATGCTCCTTGACACTGGTGTTTGTGTGTTTGCTCCCTTCATGTAGAGGACATGCTGCATATAACTCCGCTGTCAACCTCATCAACAACAAATCTGATGTTGGAGCTACTTACTTTATGACCTACCATACTGTGCTGAAAAAATCCTCCGACTTCATTGACGCTATGAAGAAAGCGCGGATGATAGCGGAGAACATTACTGACACCATGGGCATCAGAGAGAAGAACTACCGGGTGTTCCCCTACAGGTGTGCACACTACCGCCCTCGGGCTGTAGCGACCAAATGCCTGCCCTGTGCCGCTGAACAAAGCACAGGCCAGTGCTTCTGGGCTCCGTCACTGTGGACCAACAGCCCGGGAGCCACTGCAGGGGTGGCAGGTGGTCTGCAGCTGCTTGCGTTCGGACACAGCCGCTCCAGATACAGTCTTCATTGAGTAGTGCTGAGACGTGGCCACCAGCAGGGCTGCTGCGGGTGATGCTGAGGAGGGACTTCCTGGTGGAGACCCCCTAGAAAGCAGGGACCGCTTCATCTTTTCTACAGCAGCGAATCTAAAAGCAGCAGCTTAGTCTCGATACTAATGACCTCTGTTTGCTGTAGCTAAGCAGCCCAGAACTTGGGCATTGCCTGAAGTCACTTTTAGAGTTGCCTGCGGTAGTCGGGATGTGGAGGGTGGAGATCGGGGACCATCCTGAAGTTCAGGGCTGCCTTTGGAGGTGCTGCACGTGGCTGCCTGTGGGAGACCTGCTGGTTGCCTTTCTGAAGAGCAGAACAGCTAACGTAACTCCTGTTCTTCCCACAGCATGTTCTATGTCTTCTATGAGCAGTACCTGACAATTGTGGATGACACCGTATTTAACCTCTGCGTCTCTTTGGGATCGATCTTTCTGGTGACAGCTGTGCTGCTGGGCTTTGAAATCTGGGCCGCGTTTGTGGTGACCGCCACTATTGCGATGATCATTGTCAACATGTTTGGGGTCATGTGGCTGTGGGGCATCAGCCTGAATGCGGTTTCATTGGTAAATCTCGTCATGGTAAGTCAACGGGAGCATCTCTTCTTTTTCCAAGTCTAGAATGGTTCTGTGTGATCCAATATGTACCATTCAGGAAACAAGAGCCTTGCTGTTAAAGCTCAGGGACTTGAGCAAGGGCAGAGCATCTTACTGCTTCTAGCTGCTGTCTGGAAAGCTTGGCTTTGTTTGACTGTAACTTGAGTTCTAGTTAACCCTGGATGAGCCATTAGTAAGCTGCCCTGTTGGTGGTCTCTGCTGCTCTGCAGCAGCAGTGGGGTTGCTACAGTTTAGACTTGGGTGCTGTTGCCCATCGCTGGAGGCTGCAAGCTACCTGAAAGCTTTTAAATAAAAGCCTCTAGTAACCAGGTAATGCTGAACCCTGTTGCAGCGTCCCAGGGCGTTTTAGCCCCGGAAGCCGCTGCAGGCTTCTGTGGCGCTGCTGCGGGCTACTGTAGCTGCTCAAGCCTGCCTCGGAACTTAGCAGCAGAGCGCCCAGCTCCCGCTGCCTCGTTTGATGCCTCTTGTGTCGCCCCGCAGAGCTGCGGCATCGCCGTGGAGTTCTGCAGCCACGTGACGAGAGCCTTCACTGTCAGCACCAAGGGCAGCCGAGCGGAGCGCGCACAGGAAGCCCTCGCTCACATGGGCAGCTCGGTAAGGAGCGCTCGCGCGGCGCGGGTGGAACGAATGGCTGGGGCTTCAAAGACACTGTGGCAGCGTCCTGAAGGATGCTTCCATTGTAAGGATCAAAGGAACACTTTGCTCTTCCTTTCTGAGGTCAGGTAAAGTGCCTGGGGATCAATGTAGGCTTCTGCTAAGTAGGGTGATCAAAGGACTGAAGCCAGTGTAACTTTGATCTAGAGGTAGTAAAGAACAGCACAGCTGAAACTTTAGCTTTAACTGAACCAGCAGCTTGCAAGAACTATCCTTGAACTCTACTACTACAGCTAAAGTACAACCCAGCCTTCCAGGGACCTCGAGACCAGTGAGAAAGGCCATTCCAAATAGAGGGTGGCACTGGGGCTTTGACAACATGAGGCTTAGGCTTTAAGTGAGGACAAGTACTGCCTAATACTAAGATAAGCAGCCTGGCAAGGGTTGGAGCAGAAGAGCCTGACCCAGAACAACTTTGTTGTAGCCTGAGTTGCTTCAAGTGAAGGGTTTAATCTCTGTTTTCCTGGATTCAAAACTCTATTTAAGTGGCTGTATGGATTAGAGTGGAATTCCTAAGCTTTTTCCAAGAGGAAGGAGGAATAGAAGAATGCCGAGCTTCTCTGTGTGGCCAGGGTCAGCTTTTTCTGGCAGCATCTCATGGGCTTAAGGCATGAAGCTCTACGAGGACCAAAAATAGATCTCCAACTCCTCCTGAGTTAGACTGGGCTGTAGGGTTTTAATGGGGAAAGGAAATAAGAGGGTCCCAGTAGCTGTGGTGGTTGCTAAAAATGCTCGTCTAATTTTAAGTGGGTTATTAAACTCTGTGGCACTTACAAAAATACTCTTTTTGTCAGGTTTTTAGTGGTATCACACTGACTAAATTTGGAGGAATTGTAGTACTGGCTTTTTCCAAATCCCAAATCTTCAAGATATTCTACTTCAGGATGTACGTAGCAATGGTGGTGCTGGGAGCAACGCACGGACTCATCTTCCTTCCAGTGCTGTTAAGTTACATAGGTAAGATGTGACAGGCTTCAAAGCTCCCTGCAAACAGAAACAGCCAACAACTTGGGGAAGCTCTGTGAACCTGGCAAGGGAGGGCAGGGGTCAACGTGCAGCGGCTGCATCTCCCGCTGCAGCGCAGCAGGAGGGGCCGGGGAGGCTGGAAGCCAGGGAGCTGGGATGCCAGCCCAGGAGAGCTGTGCCGTGGGCTTCCGGCTCACGGTGCCTGGGTGGCCTGGGGGAAGCAACAACTTGCTAGGGCGTTTTTGGCTTTGCACTGACAGAGGTGCCACTGCTTTACGGTAGGAATGGCCTAACCCATGTCCTTTCTGACTTGGGAACTGCCACGTGGGGGAGGCTTCTCAAGTGCGGTTCTGTCTTCTACTACTGCTTGACTGAGGCCTTACTAAGGGGGTAGTGTGTGTGAAGGTGGTTCCCCCTTGCCCTTGCTGCTGCTGCTAAGCAGTTTCATCTGCAACTAAGATGTCTCCATCCACCTCACTCCTGAATTAGCTGAGACAGTGACGCTGTCAAGGGGGCTGGACAGTATCTGCAGTGAAGCCAACACTTCAGAGTAACCCCCCTGCTGCTCTCTCTCTCATTCAGGCCCATCAGTCAATAAAGCTAAAACTCGTGCTGCCCAGGAGAGGAGCAGAGGCACAGAACGAGAGAGACTCCTCTACTTCTAGTCCTTTTAACAGAGTGTTCAGTGGACTCCACAAACTGCGGCCGAGACGCAGCTCGGGCTAAGACCTCGGGTGCAGCAGTGTCCTCACTGTCGCCCTGCGACCACCCTTGCACAGATTCCTGCACACGTTCAACTGGAAGAGACCAGCTGCAGCTTTGGACTTGGCTTTAAACTCAGGAACTACTACCTGTGGCTCACATAACAGTATTAGTAAAACTAAATGCATTAACCAGACTAAAACACTTCTGGTGTCGAGAGGTTGCATCTGTTCTAGGAACCTAAACCAGCTGCACTGCAAGTTGAAGAGCTTTTGTCAACAAACCTGAGGTGATGTGTACGAGAATGGACTGCTATTCCACTGACACTAATTTTAAATGCAGGTCAATGCAATATTTGTCTCTATTTTTAGGGGGAAGCCATCACAAGCTGTAATATTTTTAGTACTATTTGCCAAAATGTCTTGTATATACTTTATTATAAAATAGCAATTTTGTAGTTCAAAATCTACTCAAATGCAATAAATTAAGTTTATACATTTCAGTGGAGGAGTATTCAGAAAGTTGTGGGCTTCATAAGCGCTTGTTCTCCAAAAACTTGTTTGAAGAAGGTGACATGTTCTTCACAGTGCTCACCTAAGAGGGCAAAACAAAAGTTAATATTAGCACTGAAATTAAGAAAACAAACTGTTAATGAGCAGCAAGATCTGGTGTAGCTTTATTTTTTTTAATGCAAATACTTTCATCATTGATGCTTTGGAGCAGGGGAGTTGAATAATTCTTGCGTTGAGCAGGGAGTGCTGAGGTGTCTGCAGCGCTGGGACGAGTCGTCTCGTGGTGAAACAGGCAGCTCTGGTAGTTCCTGCATCTGAGCAGCAGCCCTGCACCCACACAGGGGCTCCAGTGCACACCTGAGGCCACCACACAACTCTGAGCCCACGGACTACCCTGTTAATGGCCTGTCCCTGGTGCAAATAGTTGACTTGGAGGTTTAAGAGGGGAGAGACTACCTGTAGAGTAAGCCTGGTCTTTCTGGAATGTCTATTTCTATATAAAGGTTCTATTCAAAGGTTTTCCTTGGCTTCACTATGAGCACCAGCTGGAGGTGATGGATCTGCTAACCTAAGCAGTGCAGACAACCGCAAGCCCAGCAGGTTAGGCTAAGCTGCAAGTTCCTGTGTCTCCCTTAAACTAGCTTTCTTTCTTGGTGCTGTATGCCATGGGGTAAGCGACGCTGCCCCTGAAACTCTGCTTAAAGGCAAGCCTAAAATGCATCACAAACTGAATCTCCACATACTGCCTCCCCTGGGGTGGAAGTGAAGGACCATGACTCAGGTGTGCAAACTGAATGAGCTGGGCTTAATTCTTACTGCCTACCTGGTGTGAAGCTCGGGTTGCCTCGTAACCGCTGATTCCTTTGTTCAAAGAACCTGAATATAGTGTAGAAGAGCATGTCGTCCTCGGCCTGTTTCGCTGCGTCGAGGAACTTGCGCGCCGAGATACTGTCGTGGCCTCCGATACCCCTGATGAATCTCAGGGCAGCCAGAACCTGGTGTTTGGACAGCAGAACTTCCACTATCTCGTCGTTTGCTGTGGAAAGCCTCTAAAATGAAGCACAGCTCTAAGAAACCTCCTTGGAATGGAGGTGCTAGGTAAGGTAACACACACGTGACATGAGTTAGTACGGGCTCAACTGCTTACTTTTAACATGTCCAGTGAGAGCTGATGGGCAGGAGGGTAAATGCTTTCCAAGGACAGCAGTAAACAAGCCTAGAGCAAAAGCAGAAACAACCACCCTTCAGTTTTTGAGGACTTCTCCCTCAGCAGGTGTTCAATGAAGCAGCTGCTCCCCTTACGTACCAAAGGCTTGGAGTCGCTGAGGACGTGGTACTGCAGGAACTGGTGCAGCATGTAGAACAAGTTGTGCTGAACCAGGGTTTTGATGACCAGCTCGTACAAGTAGTGCTGTGAAGGCAGGAAGACCATTAAGGGGATGTCCTGCTACACCCCCTTTTAGAGAAGGCACTGCTGCATTTAAACCCTAGTCCTTGTGCTAATCTTCTCTCCTGAAGTGAAGAAAAATAAAGCTGACATTCACTACATAGGCAAAGGCTGGTGCTTTCCTAGTATCAAGTTCTGTTGGATCTAAAGCTGTGGTGTCAGGTCTAAGCTCTTCCTGTGTGACCAAGCCTGGCCTGAGCTATCATGTGATTTCCTTGAGGAGGATGATGGAGCCTTAGTAGCAGTAAGTGCTTTACCTGAACGGCGATCTGGAACTGGTTGAGGGAGCGAATGTACTCCATGAGCACTGCTATGGTGAACTTATGAGGGGCTTCCTGCACGAGAAAAACACGTTAGGAGGAACTCGCAGCACCTTCCCTGACAGGGGGAGGCTCATCCTGTTAGGGCCTGTGCCCTTATCCTAATCCTGCCAGGAATGATGCTGCCTGCAGGCCAGGCTGAGTGATGAGCTGCTCAAGCCCCTGCCACCCCCTCACCCTTAATTAGCTTACCTTCTTCTCCGTGAACACGGACAGCACGTGGGTGTACATGTCAGACTGGTCAATGACGGCCTGCGTGCGGACGGGCCGCTTCAGGAGCACGTTGCTTCTGCTCTGGCCCCCTTCTACCACCTGTGGAGGCAGCGTCAGGAAGAGCCCCCTTGGTGCTGGAGAGCAGGGGGGGCTGAACGCAGTACGGGTCGAGCTGGTGTGGAGGGGCTTACAGGGGACTCTAGTTGTACGTGGCCACTGCTGGGCACTTGCTCAGTAACAGGCAACTTTATTCTAGATGCACTTTCCTCGTGGAACATGGACTTTGCAGAGTGACTTTATAAGTCACTGTAGCTAAGGGCTGTACTCCACTGCAGCAGATAGAGCTGTGAGAGCTGTGTAACACAGTGTATGACTGTATTTCTACAGCTAGTGCTGCTGGCCTAGCTCGCTCCTTCTGCCCTTTGCTGCTGTGGCAGGACTGAGGGGGTGGCAGACAGTCGCTGCCCTGCAGCTTCTTGGACAGTTACGGCTGGGGTTGCCTCAGGAACTCCCACCTTGTGTCCTCTGCCCATGCTGGCGCGTGCCCCCTGTGGCAGGGGAGAAGCCCCTGCCCCTGCACGAGGCTGAAGAGAGGCCGTGGAAGGGGGTGACCTCCTGCAGAGCTCCAGGAGGCTGCAGCAGCCCCGAGTGGTTAATCGTGGGGCCAATCTGCCCTGCCACAGAAGAAAGGAGCAGCTCTTTTGCTTTTACTACCCTGATTCAATCTGAGACTTAGCGGAGGATCCCCTAACCCCATGAGCTCCTGTAGTTAACAGGGTTTACCAGTGTATAGGTCTGCTCAGCCTCCAAGTACTTCTTGTATTCGTGGTTCAATTTGTCAAAAACGGTTGCGATCACAGACAGAGAGCCCCTTCCTGGCTCACTGAGCACTGAGGGGAGAAAAAAAAGAATTATGCATAAATTCCTAGAGGAAATATACCCTGTAGCTTCAAAGTTATCTTTTCTGGAAGGTGATCTCTACTCCAAGCTTAAGCTTTAAAAGAATCATCGTTTTGGCCAAGGCAGCCCTTTAATGAGAGGGAGATAGGGAAGCTGGACTGTGCTATTGATAACAAGTCAGAGTATTCTAAGCTTTGCTCTTCCACAAGCCCAAGCCAGCTCCCACAGTGACCTGGGATCTTAATTCCAGCTAATGGGACACAGAACCAATAAAGCAGTATTTCACTTTCACTTCATACTCATACTAGTAAAGCACAGAAAAGCACCTCTCTTACTTTGTGAGCACACAGCTAAGATGACCATTTTGCATTCCTTCCTCTGGAGCAGGAAATCCATCAGTCTTCCTTTATCGGGCAGGAGGTTAACTACAGGCTCAAGCTTCACCTGAAGATTCCACAGGTAACCTTGATTTAAAGGAATAAAACAGCAGATAAACTTATGTGAGTGGTATAAACTGGAGAGAGCCAGACTCCTCCCTGTAAGAAGAGTGAGTTCTCTCTGCCTTCCTAATGATTTTCTCTGTGCTAACTGCCCCCACAAGCTGTAATGATGCAGTCAGACTCTATTGGGGTCAGGACCATTCATCACCCTGAGAACAGCTCTTCAGTCACTGGTTTAAGCTGCTTTGTGTGCTAAAGGTGGAAAGGAGCCTGTACCTCCCCCCGACAACAGCAGCTTCTTAAGCAGCTTACTACTCACCTTCACTTGCACTGATGATGATGTCAGGTTGAAAGACAATCCAAGAGGAAGAATCTGAATGTTAAAGTTTTAAACCCCTTTTTTCACATTGATGCTAAGCTGGTACTACTGACTTCATACCCCTTCCCCCTGCTGAAACAGCCTCTTGTTCCTACTCTTATTTCTGGGCAGAGCCCTCTTGTAGTTGTAAGGACATGACTCCAGCCTTGGTGTCTCAGGCTTGGGTTATGAGGCACATTCCCTAAATCCACACCAGTCTCTGCACTGAATTCCCTCTTAACAACTCCACAAGCACTAAAGCCTTGCGATAGCAAACTCTTTCACCTTAAAAGTGTACATCTGTACTACCTGTTGAAGCTGTAAGGGGTTAGGACTAACTTATTTTCTCAGTGCTTGGTACATAGTCGGAGGCTCCAAGTTCTAATTTTAGGTAGTTAAAGGATACAGAGTTTACAGGGCACAGGAGCCTGACTCGTCACCGCAGCTGGACCTGCAGAAAACAAACATTAAGTGAAGAACAGCAGCACGTGGGGCACCTCTCACGCTAACAAAGCATCAGCCACAAGCCTAAACCGCCAAGCGGGGATCACAGGTCCTGCTGTGTTACAGCAGGGAGGCTGAAAGCTGCGCCCACACCCCCAGCGAGTGCCCAGGATACGCACAGTAAAATAAAACTGAGCGGGAGAAGGCAAAGGAAACTTCCAAGCCAGGGGAGGCTGTCCTTTTTACACACGTAAAATGATGCATGCTGAAGTATTTCAGCTCTGCAACTTCAAAAGCAGTACGTTTCCTTGTTGTATTCGTATGTAATCACTTCAGTTCCTTAGAAAGCAAAAGGCCTGCTACTACCCTCAAGACTAGAACTAACCTTCACCCAGACTTACTCTTCCTTCCCATGAGAGGCTTCACCATTGGGATGGCAAAGACCTGCTGGGCACTCACTTCCTCCTGAGGGGCCTCCTCCTTTACTGTAAGGACCTCACTTTCCTAGGTGCTAGTGGCACTGTGAGCTAGAATCTAGATCACAGGGGCTTTCTAGATATTCATAGCTTGAAGGCAACCTGCACAGCACACATATCTGCTACATAACAACGCAAGGTGGGACAGAGAGCTGTAAGGAGGGCCTAAGAAGCAGGAAATGCTTCTGAGCATGGCTCAAGCCACAGGAGCTTTCATAAGCTGTGGCAAACTTAGAAAATAAAGAGACCAAGGCTGTAAAAGCGTGACAAATCTTCCCTGTAATGCCTCAGCATACCAGGGAAAATGCATGTCCTGAAGGGCAACTCTTTGTGTAGCATGGACACAAAGCTGGGACAAGAACTTGGGTGCAATTCCCTGTTAGGGTCTCCCCTCCCTTTCTTAAACAGGCAAGAGGGGCAGGTCTCCCAGCAGACTCGGGCAGCCCAGCAGCTCGGGAAGTGGGAGCCCCGGGGGCCGTGGGGCTGCAGCTCTACCTGCCGCAGGTATCTGGTAGGGCTGTATCGAGCGAGCCGGAAGCACAAACTGATGGATGGTGGTCGTGCCATCAAACTCTCCTTTTAGCTTGATGTCAAATATCACTGAAGTCTGAAAGGGAAAACAGAAACTTCCCCTCAGTCTCACACATGTGAATTAGCACCCATTCAGAGGTACAAAGCTTAGTTTTCACATTTTATCCTGTACTCTCCATTAAGTCAGGCTGGATTCCCTGCTTAGTTTATGAATGCAAGGACAGAGGAGGAAATTAGTGCAGCCTCCTATGATACCCTCATTTCCACATTCAGTTTTGTTAAACTCAGCTTACTAACACTTGTAAAAGCCTTTACACAGTGCAGGCTGTGTAAAGTGCAAAATCACTTCAATGTTTATGCTAATGACACAAGACTGCTAGACTGAACAGGGTAGATAACAGCAGTGTCGGGTTTGTCTGTATGTCCGTGCTTCTATCCTGATCCAAGTGCCGTAGCACCCTTCTCCATGCTGCATTTAACCGAGAGCTCTCAGTGGGAAACATTAACCCACCACCCCTGTGCGACAGGCTGATCCAGTTCTTGATCATCTCCTGCTGGACAAGCTTCCAAAAGCCTCTCTGCATTATAAGATGCAGGAACCACCTCCAGCTTTGCAACCGCTTTGAGCACCACAGCCGAGACTGCTGCCAAGGACGTCTCACAGGCTCCTTTATGCACATGAGCATTTTAGTTCCTAGCAGGTTCAGCAGGTCTGGACCTTTAAAGAGGACTGAGCTCCCAAATGCTTGTTTCTGAGTAGTTCCCAGTACTCATCATTTAGTATCCAACACAGCTGCCTTTTTGTACATGCCTGCAAAGCCTATGCAGTGCAACAGCAGGAGTATCATAAAAGAGAGCCCTCATTAAGTTTAGGCCAACAGTGCAAGGCTAGGCATTTGAATTTCTTCCTTTACATTCCATGCTGGTTATGTTTTTGTTCCTGCAACTACTAGGGATTTTTTTTTTTTCAGTAAAGCTAAGTACCTGCAACAGTATGTAATCATTTCAGGGCTAACAGACCCCGTTAGGCTCTGCCTATAACTTTTAAAAGTTATGGCATAAGAAAACAAAAATCAGACCTCAGTGTCCTGATGATGTACTACCACCAAATTATCCACAACATTTAGTGCAAACTTTCCTGTTCTGTTCAGCTTTAAAATATGTGTCTTCTTACAGGCGCCTTCCCTATAGGAATAATTAGAGACGAGAAGAACTAGTCAGTAAGCCTAGTTAAAGCAGAACCGTCCACGTCTTGCAGCACTTCTCCTCCTCGCTGGGCTCTTACCTGGGTAAGTGATAGAGAACCACTTCTGCTCCCGTGCTGTTGGAAGTCCTCGAGTGATGCCTCAGGTAGAGCACATAGAGCTGCCCGTATCTAATGGGAGCACAGGAGCAGGGCATTACTTTCACATAAAGAGCTAGGAAGGATGTGAGACTCAACTCCTTTCTGCAGCAAAGGCAGGAACTTGTCTTGCTCTGCTCATCACCCCCAGCCACATGTATTATCCTAAAAGGCCACATGACTAGGTCAGGTGACCAATTAAAGTAGAAAACTGCAGTCCTGCTTGATAAACCACTTAAACCACACAGCCTCTGCTCATGCAAGTTACGCATTTAGGAGCAGCTCTGTCAGAACATCAGTTTGAAAATGGAGTATTCACAAGCTGGAAGGAAAAAATAAACACAGCGGCTCCCCCGTTAGCTCCATCACCCTCCACCCAGCTCTTAGCTCAAGGGCTGCCCAAGGCCCTTTGGGGCAGACTCCTGCTGAGCAGGGGAGCCCCACGGCAGGGGCTCTGTTCTCAGCCTCTCTGCAGCCCCAGGCTGCCCCACGTGGCCCGGGGAGGGACGGCTGGCTCAGGCAGACACACGTACATTGTGGCCAGCGCGATGTCTCGTTCGGAGAGGCTGAGCTTGGAGGACTTGGGTGCTGCAGGTAACTCGATCTCAAACTTGGACAGCTTGGACATTGTTCCACTCTGTTACGCAGCAGCAGCAAAGAGGAGAAAAAAAAAATTAATGTTAAGACTTGAGGCAGAAAAATCTTGATTAATCTCTAGTCATATGTTATATCAACAGCCTTGCCCTGAGGTGCACAACAGTGATATCAAAAAAACAAACAAACAAACCAAAAAAAACCACAGTTGAGATACACGTTTAAGATCACAGTTCCAAAAAAGTACTTCATCTTTATTATTGTTATTATAAATTTAGCAGTTTTATAAGATTCTACTATACCTTTGGTTAAACAAACAAACCAATACAAAACTGCCCGCAAATCTCATTTACAGTTTGCCAGGAGATTTCTGCCAGTAGTTCTCCAGCATCCTTGCTGCCAAATGAAACACCCTCCCCCTCTCATGAGAAGGAGAAACATCAGTACCTCCTACCAGTCACTCTTTTATTCCTGCTAACTCCAGAACCTGGCCCCTGCTCCTACTTGAGGTTTCTTCTCTCTTTTAACTCACCCTGAATTTATATTTACAAAAATTTCCTTAAGTGCCAAAAACCCAGAGCATCTACTGAGGCTCACTCACCTTCCCATTAAATTGTTCTCGAGTGTATGAACACTATAGAAACTTTACCTACAAAGATTATTTTGCTATAGCCCCTATCTACCTCAGGAAGTCTTTAAAAATTACCTCCTAAACACAGAATCAAGATTATCTGTCACCTACTGGCTGCAAACTGGAACCAAGCACTAGGAAAGGGGGAGCACAACCTGAGTCCCGGCAAGGAAAATAGTGACACTCTAGTAAGTTCCACCCAGCCACCTGGGCAGAGAGCACCGCATCAAGACCCTGTGTCAAGATCCCTCAGTCAGTATCATCTCAAACCAGGAAACCTATTTAATTGAGTTTTAATTAAAAGAAGTCTCTTCCATTGGACTACTGGAAAGAAACCTGAATTTTTTTGATAGATGTTGTAGTTTAGTTCGTTAGCTTTTAAAGCATTTTACTGTATGACTAACTTAAATGACTAGTTTTTACTGCATTGTTTTTCTCAAGCCAAAAACAAAACAAAAAAAAAAAAAAAAACACACGTTTTCCCTAAAAATGTGAATGCTGTCCACAGGAAAGAACATTAAGAAAAATGTATATTGTAAACTAAGTTCTCTCATTATTGGGACAATTGCCGTTTCTGATGTGCCACCCTTTTCCTTTTGTTCACTTTCCAATTTATCCATTTGCATTTGGAAGGTTATAGTTACAATCACAAGTTAAGATCCTTAATGCAAATGCCTATATTGGAAATAGAAGAAACATACATATGTATGCTCATATGCTCTCTTAAATGCAGATGTGTCTCTTGAGAGATGCTCAATTTGGCAAGTACCAGCACAGGAACCACTCCCCACTCCTTTCTCTTAAGCCCCCTGTCCTACTGCAGCTAGAAGCTCTTCTTTCCAAAGCCACCAGAAGAAAGGGGGAGTTTAACTAAACGCTCTCCTAGGATTTAACTTCCAGGTTTTTGCTTTGTCTTTGGCTTATGCATGGATGTAAATACATGCACCTCTTCAAAGAATTCTAGGGAAAGAGAATATTCAAGCGAAGCAGCAGCTGAAAAAATGCAGCACACAAAGTTCAGAACCGATCCCTTTACCTTGAAATAGAAGGGCTGCAGGACGTTGCCGAGGACAGTGGTCGACAGAAGAATAACAGAGCTCTCTGGGCAGTACATATACCAGTTGACATTAATACTCTGATTTTTCAGAAGTTTTAAATTGCGTTTCTCCGGTAATACCTGGAAACAGGATTTAAATAATTATGTTCCCATCAGGACTGCAAGAGCACAAACATCTCATGTCCCGCTGCACGTTAGACCCTTCTCAGGTTCTAAGGAGCTGAGAGGCAATTCCTCTTCCCTTGCTTAAATCTGGGAATAACATCTGAGTATAAATAGAGAATGCATCTAGAGCTTTTGGTAACCACTTAAATTCTGTAAATTCTGCAATAACTTTGTTGCCTTCTCCACATTCCAATTTATTTGTTTTTTAAAATAAAAACTAAAATGAAGAGAATCAGTTTATGCATGCTCTTAGAGAGCGTCAATATTTTTAACTCATTTCTTTGTTCCTCTCACTTGCTCTGGGTACTCACTGGGTAATGTTCATTAAAATGTAACCTTTTTAGGTGACAAGCATCTTTCACTCCCTGCTCCCCCAAATCATCAGGAAATAATTTTAATCATTATTTTGCATCAGTTATTAGTAACAGTAACTAAATGAAACACTGTGGCATTGTTCCACGATCACTGTATACAGCTATGCATAGAGTTTATAATATCCCTCACCGTCAACACTGGACAGGGCTATTCCTTAGACTTCTCCAAAAACACATTCAAAGGTAATTAAAATAAGAGCAAGGAACTCAGACACTGGCATCAACACATAACGAGGGTATTAATTTGCAGAATGATACTATAATCTTATACTATTTTATTCCAGCAGCACTTGTTGCAAACTTAGCTGCATTTGAAGCATTTCACCCTCACACAAAATATTTCACATTAGATTTTGATGTTAATTTCCACACAACATTCTGCCCACAAAACAATCTTTCTTTTTAAAGTTCCTTTTCTAAATTTGAGGGCTAGAAAACGAGCACTCAAAAATACAACCTACAGACATATTCAAACCTCCAAATGTTTTATCTTACAAAAATTACTTCAACTACCTGGTAAAATTCAATTCCTTGATCTGTGATGAAGACAATTTCTGTAGAACTTGTCCAGCAGAATCCTAGAATATTGGCGTTCTTGGTCTTTCAACAAAGAAGCAAACAGACACCCTTTTACTTGGTTAAATCAGGTATGCAGATAAGCTAGTATAATTAAATGAGATCAAAGATAGTTCAGTTAACCAACTTTTGTTGGAATTTGTTGCTTTTTGCAGTTAGACATAGAAAATGCATATGCTATTTTTAAAGAACACTCCTAGAAGTATGTATGCATAAAACTACTACGTGACCAGTATTTTTGGTAACATGAGAAATATCCATTATTATCCAGTAAGTTATTCTTCTCCCACTAAAAGCCACCAACTATCTTTTGGAGTCTTTTGGTTCAAAACATAGTACTAAGCCAACCAAATCCTGGTATGAAAAGCCTTTTCTTTCTGTTGCCAGAAATGAAGAACTAAGTGGAAATATTTCCCGTGACTTCAGCCAGAGCACTACCAGGAAGGCTCTGCTAGGATCGTGTCCTCAGAAACATAATCACACATAACGCAATGAAACATGGTCAGGAGAAATAAAGGAATCTTGGAAATTCCTAATTTTAAAAATAACATTGCAGTGCCTCAAATTGTAACTCTTAGTTTAACGTTTTAAAGTTCTAAACAAATGCAATGATACTTAAGGTGGTCCAAAATATTAAAAATAGAATGCAAACTGGTAACAGCTTATTATCACATAGATTAGGGTACAAAATCCAAATTGCCATGTCATATTAGTAAAATCATTGCACGCTGTTTTTATAGAAACAGCACTTGGTTTCTTCTCCTCCAATCCTGACATTTGGTTCCTCTACAGCATTTCTAGTCCCTTTTAGGAATGGATTAGAGTGACTCAGAGCAGGATGATTTTCTGGATGTCATTACCACTTGGCTATTAGCCTCAGTTCAGGCAGACAGCAGTGACTACACATATCACTTATTTCACAGCAGGCTTTTAGCCATTATCTCAATTAATTCTCTCACAGAGTAGAAGCCATCAGGATAACTAGCCTCACTTAAGCACGTAAGCTTTGGACACTGATTTAACATACCTTACATTCCTGTGTATATTCTAGCTGATGGCTGTCTGGAATAAAATTCAAAAAATCCTGAAAGAAGGCACATGAAGTATGTTACCAATTATGAAGCAAATAATATTACAGAAAAGATAAAGGAGATAATAATAATGTAATTTATCAAATTATTTATGGATAGATAAATTTATCTTTTCCTTCCCCCTTTCAGAGAGGGCATTAGAGACGTTAGCTTCTCTGTGTTTGTTACTGTTGTTTTAAAATAGTGATATTAGCAAATAATAAGGTTCACTGCTGGCTGCTCCAGCAGACCTGCAAAAGAGGGATTTTTACAAAAGCTGTATTTGCCACGAGAACTCCTTGGCTTTTATCTCAGAAGCTTCTGCTCTGGCATCAAGAACTGCAGGAGCTCTAGGTCCTACTCCTGACCTGCAGGGTACAGGTTTCTTACCACATTCTTCAAAGTCCTCTGGACAGCCAGTATCTTGTTTCCCAAGGAAAACTTGATGCACTTCACTTCCCCTTTATCTTCCATCCTGTATAAGAAGCAAATGTTGAGGAAATCATGTCTATGATAAGTCTGTTGCAGGGTTAAGGTTAATGCAAATGTTCTCGAACACAACTTAAGAGAGCTGCTAGACAAGTTCAGGACCCAAAATTCGTGCTGAAAGATAAAAGCAGTTCACTGTGTGGGAGGTACTGCACATATTCATTACAGAAATAGGGCTATGTTGGGCTCCACAAGAAAAAGGAGATACAAAAGGAAACCTAACCAGAATAAGAAAGACACAGAAGGCAAGAAGACTACATATAGGGATACTGGGCTTGAATCAGCAACAATTAATTCAGAAATTAAGGTTCCCCATATATATAAAGTTAATTTCATTTTGTTTAGCTTGATAAACTGCATCCTTGGATAAGTCATAGCTGCTGTTGTAACCACAAACTTGTACCTGCCCTATTCTCTCATGTTTACAGCATGATTTTAATGAAATATTGCTGTTAAAACAAATAAAAAAATAGAAAAGCCACAGCCTAACTTTTTTCCAGAAGACTATAAATTCACAGGAGCAGAGCCTGACATACTAACTGCAAGACAATGTTTGAGAACAAAGTTAAAAGCTCATGACAACTACTTACAACTTTTATGTTTGAGTTGAGTATATCAGGCCTAAAGAGCATATAATTCTAAGACAAGGAGTTCTGTGCTTGTGTAACAAAGATGAAGATGTCTCACCTGAATGAGATGGGGGTTTTATCCTCCAGACCTTTAACAACAACTCCTGTAGCTCCACCAGATCGAACAGCGAAAACCTGTAACAACAACATAACACACATCCGTAGCTTACTCAAAATCATAGCCCCAATATGCTCTTCCCTCTACAAGCCACATTTTTTTTTTTGTGGATTCTTACACAGATCTGTGAATTCACACTAAGAATCACTGCATTCATTTCCTCCCTCTGAAGCTCCAAGATTACTTGTCACTGATCTAAGTAGCACACAACCTAACGCTTCCCATGCATCATCATCATCACAGAAAAGCTTTATAGC
>JAVCKT010010810.1:0-19438 GCA_032273925.1 Rhynchotus rufescens
GCCATTAAGGGCAGACCGCCTGGCACGGCAGCGGCGGCGGGAGCGCCGTGAGGCAGCCGGCGCCGCGGGCCCGGCCGCACGCGGGCCCGGCCGCACGCGGGCTCCGGTGCAGCGCACGCTGCGGGGAATGCGCTTTACCCCCTGGAGCGCCGAACTGCAGCCGCTCGGATGCACATTTATAAACCGACTGGATTTCTGAAGGAGGGCACTTAGTCTCCTTTGCATCGTCCAGGATTGCTCTTTATGGCAGCGACCGCAGGACCAATAGAGAGGACTTAAAACCTCCTACATGATGGGCAGACTTCACCGTTTCACTCTTTACATATGGGAAAGACGATGCAAAGCAATGCAAATGCAAACCAAAGAGCACCGGCATTCTGTGTGATATAACACGACAGCTCCACCCTAGTGCCCTGCACTCACTCGGCACATATGGCAGCTGGAAAGATGTTCCAGCTCCAGGCAGAAACATCCCCAAAACAGATCACCTGGCCTGCGTGCTTGGAACAACTCTGACTAAAATCTTCTCCTGGAGAGCTTTGCTGTGTGATCTTCAGCCTAATGTAACACCCAGGGGCTTTTAAACACCCTTTCCCCTGGGGAATAGCAGAGGCTGCTCCTGAAAAGATCCAAGTGACCTGACACTCCTTTAACGAAACCTTTTGCAACGGAGGGAGCACAGAGCAGGAACTGGCCTACACCTCTCCCCCAAATCACCGCATCTGTAAGCTCAGACGTGGGGTTTGTTGTCTCCCTGTCCTGCACCAGTGCTGAGCAGGGCTGGTACAGCTGCAGCTATGCAGCAGGATCCAGGCTACTTTTCCCTGATAAAGAACTGCAAAGTGCAGGGATTTGCTTGGGCTCCTAAAGGCTCTGCATGCGACTGGGTTTGCAGTGACATTGCATACTACGGGCACAGAGCTTTTTCCTTTTTAAGGAAGAAGAAAATAAAAGATTTCTGCAAATAATAGACATTTTCAGCTCTTCATGACTAGCTCCTTCTCAGCTTTCAGTTGTACATGATTGTTGCTCCAATCCAAATCTTTCCCACGTCTAAACCATAGCCACTAACATTTTGAAAGCTGCATGGGATTTTAGTTCACTGTGGATTTTGTTGCAAGCAAGAAAAAAATCTTTGTTACAAGCAAGAAAAAAATCCTGGGAACTGAGTATCATTTCTTTCAGTAGACACAGAACTGCCTCTCCTAATTCAGATACATTCTGAATTAAGGACTTCGCAGGTCAGCAGCAGCTTGCAAAATGACTTAGAAACAAGCAGCAGGGAGCAGTGCATACTGTGGGCTCTTTTCAGAAGATATTAAGTTTTAAAAATAAAATTAAAAGTTAATCTAATAATCATCCAAGCATGGCCTGCTGAGTAGAAGTGCTGCAGGGCAACATACTTTTGATCAAGCATTACAATAATTACAAGTAGGAATTGTATTTGCAGCATAACTTTTAATCTATTCAAGGCACCAGAATAAGTGGACTGCAACTGCCTTGGTCTCAGAAAGAGCACCAAAAAAGCTGATCCAAAGGTAAGTGGTTTCATCTCAGTTTCAGAAAGCTGATATACTGACGTGGCAGGAATCACCTTGCACAAACAGCTCTTTTGGAGGCTGAATAACAGGTTGGAGAATGATTTAGGATCTATGTTTATAGAAAAAAAGGCCACAGGCATCTAGTGCAGTGCTCTGAATTCTCTGAATTTGCTACAGAACGCAGGGAGCATTAGTGCCAATTTGTGTGACGTGCTAGTTTACAGTTACAGTTAAGAACAAGAATTAGAAAACTCCAAACTTTCAAAGCTAATTAAAAAAAAAAAAGCACCAGAAAAAGACATATATTGCAGGTCCGTGCCCATCAGAGCCTGTGCACCCAAGGTCCACTGGCCAAGAGGTTCCAGCTGATGCAGACAGCAAAGCACAAACCACTGCAGCTGTGTGGGGACGGGGACAAGGAAAGCGGGAGCGCAGCACGTGGCGGGTCCCCTACCCCGAGGTAGCGGCTGTCGTTGAACAGCCGGGGCGGCAGGGGGTTGCCGCTCGCCGGCCGACTGTCTTCGGGCACGTTCTCCCGCATCCATTTCCGGTTCTCCTCGTTGGCTGCGATGTCTTTTTCCTCGAATTCGATTTTGTTGGCTTCCAAGAAGCCTAATACATCTTGCTGTTGCTTTTTAATCTGTGAAAGAGGGAGAAGAGAACAGTTAGTCATCAAAGCACTTCCCTGCCACTCACTGCGTGGTCCCAGGGCGCAAGGCAGAAACAGTGGGATAGAAACAGGCTGGAAAGGGAAGCTGCAGGAGGAAGCGGGAGCCGAGGGGCAGCGCGCGGAGCGCACGGCTCAGGAGCCAGCGGCCTCTTCCGGTCCCGCTTTGAGGAATTTGCCAGGCAGCTACTGCTGATCCCCGATCCCTCGCAGGCACGGGGCCGAGCGGGGTCTCTGCTGTGTCACAGGGGAGCTGCCGTTTGTCCCCGTCACGGCTTCCACGGCAGAGCTGCTCTGCTTATGCTCCCTTCTCTCTCTGCAAGAATTTACCACCATGAAGGAAATTACAACCATATGCATCCTGGTAAGCAATGAAAGAAAAAAAAAAAGTAGTATTTAATGGGAAATTTGTTTTCTTTGCAATATTCCTTTTGCTCTAAAACCAGTTTGAGGCCTGGGCTCAACCTCTGTGCCCTGCGTGTGTGCGGATGCTGCCCGGCTTCCGAGCGCGGCTCCGGCGGCAGCCGCTCCATATATGGAGACACAAAAACACAGAAATCCCAGCAGCTCTGGGGCTCCAAATAAGGGAGCCAGCGGCCACCGCCACCCGCAGCGCTTCCACCGCACCCTGCACCTTGCCTCTCGGGAAGGGAGATGTCCCCAGTGCAACCGGCGCCTCCGCATCCACCGCGGCGCTCCCGCGCTCCCGGGGGGCTAAGGCACCGCGGCAGGAGGAGGCAGGGAGCGAGGGACAGGCCGGGAGCTGGCGGCTGTTGCTGGGCTGTAGTCGACCTTGTCACTGCGAGAAACGGACCCGAGGGGCTGTGCACAAGGAGGCTCCTCTGCAGGCTCGGGCCTGCCCGTGGGAGATGTCCTCACCATCCTGCACAGCGGCAGGGAGCAGCCAGGGAAGCTCCGGCACCTTCCCAAGCTCTGAAGAAGTCGCTCTTTCCTTCACAAACCATCCTGGAACTGAGGGAGCCATTTTTTACCCAATCCGCTATTAAATTACGCTACTGTACACTGAGAGCTTGGTCACCTGACGGTAATTAGTATTTTGATCTCCTGAGAACAGCTTTCTCAATAGCAAATTGGCTCCGAAGCAGACACATACCCTGAGGTTCCTCGGAGCAGCAGTTCCCATTGCTCCCGTGCCCCTTTGCAGAGCAGATCTCTACCTACCCAGAGCACAGACCCCCCACACGAAACGTGACGAAGCCAGAGCATCTCGGGCACTAGGAGGTTTCCTCCACATGACAAAAATCCCTGGCCATCCTCTGCTGCCACACTTCCAACTAAGAGGTACACAGCTTAAGGGGAGCACCCCTCTTCAAAAGGCGATGAATCCTGGGAACATCTCTGATACCGCTGTGGAATTCACAGCATCAGGAAAACATTAATATGCTGCCAGTCTTGGAAAGTCTTTCCCTTCTCTGCCCGTCGGGGAAGACGCCCCAGCAGGAGCTGTTTCCCCTGCACTGATCGGGGTCTGGCTACGGTTAGGAGCCAAATCTCCTTCCAAGAGAGCAGAAACTGCAAAGAGAACCAAGGAACAGGGGCTGCCACGTGGCATTGGTCTGAAACCCTCGTCTTTTGGCCAAAGAAATGGAGCGGGTTGTTGGTTTGGCAATGCATGTGGAGGGACAGAGCACAAGGGACGGAGCTGCCGCATCCCCTTGTTGTATGGGCCTGGCTGGCCAAGCTCAGCCGCACTTGGCCACCACATCAGCAGTACCAGGGCAGTAACTAAAATAGAGCAATTCCCAGTGTTTTGCCATATTCCAGATGGTGCTCGCTGCCCACGGGACACCCCTGGGCCGAAGGCTCCTGCTCCCGACATGATACCCAAGGGAAAGGCTGGAGCACGCATGGAAAAAGCAGAGGAGCCTGGGAATGAAGGGGCCGCGGGAAGCCGGGCCGGGCTGCGACTGCAGGGAGGAAGGAATGGGGCACGGCGGGGTGTCCGTGCTGGGTGTCCGTGCCGGCCCCGCGCGGGAGCGGCCGTCCCGAGGGGCTCACAGAAAGGCACTGCAGAGGGATTCCTCCTCGCTCGTGTTTGCTCTACACCGACTAGCACAGAAGAGAATAGTCCGGGTTGTACTGCTGGCCAGGGAGGGTTGGGGATGGTTCTGTATCGAGTCCATCGTCCTGCTCGTTATAGCAGCAGTTCCAGCAAGGCAGATGTGGCCTTGACCGCCTCCTCCTCCCACTTGGCAATGGGGAATCTTGGCAATTCTTTTCATTTTTTTTTAGCCCAGGAAAACAGCAACTGAAGGCACAAACCTGCTCTTGTTCACCTGCGGAATCGGCCAAAGAGATAAAGAACAGCTTAAAGATATTTTTACAGTTTCTTCTGAGTTCAGCCCTCCTTGGCCGCGGGGCCTCACGCCAGGCCCGGCGCCGTCCGTGCTGCCGGCGGCCCCAGCTCCTCAGGCAAAGGGGCTCCTGACACCCGCTGCCCGCCCGGCCTCCCCGGCCCGGACGCGGCCACGCGAAGCCAAGGGTTTTGCGTCCCAAGGTGGCAGTTTGTGGGAGCTGGGGAGCACGGGGGCTGGACAGAGTCAAGTGCCCCGGATTCCTGAAGGTCCCTTGAGCCTGTTCTCCACCCCCGGCTACTGCAGCCGGGCTCTGTCCCAGGATGGGACATTGCCAAGGAGCGCTCCTCCTTGTCCTCCTCAAGAGCCTTCCTCATGTTTTCACTGTTTTGTTCAATAAGCCTTTAAAAATATATATGTATATACACCTATTTATGTATGTGTGTGTGTGTATATATATATATATATAAAAATTAATTTAAAAAACCCATACATTTTTCCTGTAGGAGCTCTACAAGGCAGAGATGACAGTTCTGCAGTAGCTGGCGGCTCCGAAGTGCTGCTAACTCGAGTTGAAGGGTGGGAAGGAGCAGCAGATGCCTCCAGCAAAGAGCTGCTCCAGGAGGGATTGGCAGGACGGAGCTCGGAAGTGTCTCCCGCTGATTCATGTCTCCCTCACAGTCCCTGACAGACCTATTTTTAGAACCAGGCAATTATCATTACTGAGTTCTAACCACTTCTGTGGTCTGGTTATTTTAAGCCAAGTATTACATGGAGTGATACCATCATTATCTCTTCTCATGCTTGGTTTTCTGGGCTGCAGGGAACGAGATTTGGGGCAAACACAGCAGAGCCACCACAAACTTACGTGACCTAAACCAAACACAGGAGGCTGGAAAAACTCACCAGATACTTTTGCTTCTGTTTCTGTAGAAATTGGGCAACATCCAGATGGGTCCTGTATGAACTTGCTTTCTCCCAGCAGGACATTTCTGGAATGCTTAGGATGTGTAAAGGGCAACAGGGAATTATCCAGGCATAAAGTACCGGATTATCAGCCCAAACCCAAGAATAAGCTAGAACAAGGGGCAAAGCCTGCACCTCCCAAACCAAGGCCACGACTTGGCTCCAAAAACTGCAGAAAATTACATAAATGGGAAAGCTGATTCCTAGAGAAGAAAAATAAAAGCTTCTCTTGTGGATTATGCCTTTGTACGTGAGGCTTGGTGACCCTGCGAGATCCCAAAGCAACACAACCCAAGTGAAGAGACCCCGCCACACTCAAGAGTTTCCCACAATGAGATGGGACCAGGGAAGCTGGGGTTGCACCCTGGACTTGCATGGCCTTGAGCTACAGAAACCCCCCGGGACTCGGGCTCTGGGTCTGCCCAAGTTCAGCTGGGAACAGGGCCTGGACCCTCCGCTTGCCCTCCCCTACCAAAGCAGCCTGTTGAACAAGTCCCTAATTGCCAGGTCTAACTTTCTATCGCAGTTCAATGAGTTAGGAGGAGGAGCCAGACAGGAACCGATGAGGAGGGACTCACTGTTGAGGTCTGTTTTGCCTGCTGCTCTCCAGCTGCAGATTCTTACCCCCATTAGTCAAGGAAGAGGACAAGGAACATTCCCTTATTTATACTTCTGCAGCTGCTGGCAAACAGCAGTAGCCGCGCTGCTTCATGAAGGGTGGATTCCTTTTTAATGTGTTTTAAGGTTACTTTCAATGAAAGCATTTTCAGGATCAACACAACGTGAGTCTCATTCCTCTCTCAGCATAACATCCAGGGAAAAATGAAAACCAGTAACTGTCCTTTATACTTGCTTTTCAAAGGGCTTTTATGATTCGAGTGGGTTCCTAGCACAGAAAATATTTTGCTGTCAATAGGATTTGAAGTCAAAATTACAAAAGTGCCATTTAATAAACTGCAGACTCTGTTCCAACATGTGATGATGCTTCTTGGTCAGATGCAAACCTGCCCACCCAAAAGAGACATGTTCTCACATCTAAGGGAACAAAAAGCCATCTCAGTGGAGTCCACAGCAGTGCGCTTGGACAACCAACCCAAGCCTGCTCAAAACCTCACTCACAGAAAGCCACTTTTCATTTGGCAGTCAGGTGCTATTCACACAAAAAGCTTTACACCTGGCCCATGGTTGTTATTGATTACTAAGCTACAACAACAAATAACCCCAGCTGTGCCATACAGAACAACAACTACACACCAACAAGCCACCCGGTCAGGAAGATGTATGGAAAACACGCGCAGTTACTATGAATTATCTGCGTTTTTAAACTGCCAACTTCTGGCATGCTGATACCCCAGCTGATGCAGAGCTGATGTGGGGCTGTCACCCCAGCTCCAAATGCAGGGTCCTTCTGTGCAGCAAGACACTGGCTCCGTGTCCTCTGGGGTTTTCTTTTCCCTTAAATTACATGAGGATTGATGGCAGTGCTTGAGGGGATTAATCGCCTGGATTTCAAAAAAAAAAAAAAAAAAACCAGCAAAACATGCCCACACACCCCAAACTTAACTTCCATCTAAAATCTATCTTTTTCTCTATTTTTGGCTGGTGATAGACACATTTGTTCACAGAATCCTTTTACACGTGGTATTTCTGCACACAGGACACCTACGCTGCCCAACAGTTGGCCAAGGAGGGTTTAAAATACCAGAAACTACAATAAGGGGCTGGCAGCATCCAAGCTGTTACTAGAACAGCCTCTGGACCTTGGTATACGTGGTTGTTTTGTAGAAAACCGAGCAGTCTCAACAGAGGGGCGGAAACAAGCGAATGCAGACGACGGTTTCAAGCTGCTGAATATCAGAAGCAGGACCTGAGCGTGACTTATATCATTCTACATCTTTTCCATGGGTGGCAAAACTGGAATCAGAAGCATTAGAATTTTTAAAGGCGAGAGACGAGCAATGGCAGATGGATTTCAGCAAGCATCAGACACCACAGAGTCATTTAAGAAATACCGATATTCTTCTAGCAAAGTCCCACGTTGGGGCTCAGGAGGAGCTGCAGCCACAGAGCGGCACGGAGCACAAAGCGCTGCCAGCAGCGCTGCCGCTCCAACTCGGCTCTGCGGGAGCCCCCACGGGCCGGGCAGCCACAAGGACAGTGGGGACAGGGAGAGGCTGCTGCGGACGCGGCTGCCTCCCATGCAGTGACAGGAAGGATCTGCAAGTGCAAATATTCGTATATTGAGGCCTCTTCTAGTTTCTTTGGTGACTAGACTGCTACAGTTGGCCAAAATAAATGCATCCTATAAAAGCAGATTTCTAGGCTTAAGCCTCTCCCTTGTATTACTGCACATGAGAACATACAAAAAGGTTGATGTACTGCAAAGCCATAGCCCTAACCATGTGCCCTTCCACAAACCATAAGAGCACTGAGAATTATCACAGGCAAAATAAAAATACCATGATTACAAGATAGAATAAATTGGCCCTTGGCAATTTTGCAAGTCAATTCTGTGGCATTTTTTCTTTTATAAGCCTGCAAACTCCTCATCTCGTCCAAAACTAACATAGAGACAGACTTCCTAGTGTGGAATACAGACCCCATTATCCTGGTTATCCATTAACAAAGCACAGGCAGCAGCTGAGTATGAGCTCCACGTTTCATAGGCACAGTTGTTTTTATATCAAACTTGGCACTTGGCAGGCTGCACTTCCCTGGGCTCCTCATGCACTTCCACTCATTGCAGCTGACTCCAGACAGGGTTAAGCTGAAATGAACAGAAACTCTGAAGGAACAGTGTAAAAGGAACAGAACTACGAGCACCGCTGCGTTAGCACCAGGAAGAGCAGACGCGTCTCACCAAACCACAGTGTGCTACAGGTCACCGAGGTGCCAAGACTGCCCCGGGGAAGGGAGTGGAAATGCGGAGCCTGCTTCCAAAGGTCTGGCCCGGGTCTGGGATGGGCTGCCGACACATCACCCAGAGCAGCTCCAATGTCCCCAGCAGATGACGGGCCTCACATGCATCCTCCTCCTCTCCTGCTCTATCTCCTGCACTCCCTGTGCCCTCCGTATCTGGCCTTTCTTACCCCACTCATTTTCCGAGGCATGAAAAATTCCCAGGAAGCGGGAGCTTGGGCTATGCAGAAGAGCAAAAAAGTGCTCAAGTTTAAAGCTACTTTGTCACAAATTTTTCAAATCACTGCTTGCTTACATTGATATTTGGTTTAGGGATTATGTCTGACTCTATCCTACCAAAAAAAGCAAACACAAAAGGGTCCAGTGTCATAAACAAGCTTTAGACGTTGGCGGCGATACAGTTTAGGAGGCAGAAGGCTAATCTGCAACAAGATAACCAGGCTCAATGGCAAAGAAGTTCCAGAAAACTTTCTGGATCATGACAAATAGCTAGACCTTCAGAAGCTCTCAACACAGCTGAGCAAAACGGAAATAAAAGTACTGTGGGTCCTACTGAAAACATGACCACGTGCTCTTGAAACTTGGGGGGAAAAAAAAGGCTTCTGTCCTGCAAACCTGTCACCACTGATGGCAGGCTCCGAGGCTTGTTTTTCCAGCTAGGATGACCCCTCCTTTATCTTCCGTTCACAACAAGCTCCAGGACAGGCTCTAGACCCAAACTAGGTTTGTGTGAGAAGCTGACAGCAGCTGAAATCTGTAAGAAGCGACAAAATGCTACAGCCAACAGTTACAACCAAACAGCAGGGGTCAAACTTCATTCCACCCCGAAACTGCAGTTACCACAGTCCGCACAGCGCTTGGCTAATGTTTACTGGAGAAGCAGCCCGAGAAGACAGCTTTAGATCAACAGACACCATAAATATACAGCAGAGAGCCACCGGGCTGGGTGTTACTGATACAGCTGCTAAGAGTGTCATTATTTTTCAGAAGCTGCACATTTATGTCGGTGCTGAGGGCCCCTCCACAGCCCAGAGAGCAACAGGAACCACAGCGGTTTGCAAAGGGGCCAAGAAGCACCAACAAGCAGAGGGTTCCTGCAGTTTGCACCAAAAGCAAGGTTTGTTTCCTGTACGTTTTAACGCTAATAGACCAAATTAACTGACAAGACTAAAAGGATCTGAGGTTTATGTTACCAATTGTTGTTTTATTACCTTTAGACCAAATCAGACAATTCCTTTTTTTTTTTAATTAATTTAAGAAGAAATATAGTATGTCCTCTGGGATCCTACCACAAATTCGGGTTCTTCAGCTCTGTACCACTTTCCATCCTGCAAAAGCTCATATACTGCAGATGTTACTTAGCCAGAGTGTCTTTGTGATGACTCTAATGCTCCAAAACTTAAACAAATTCATCAAAATAAGAAAGCTTTTTCTCCCTGAACTGAAGTATCTAGATACTCTAATACCAAGGACGAGGGGCTTCACGGAAAGCTTCGGCATAAATACAGATTTGCTGCTGCTTTGTCCAAAGGGCCAGACTGAAGCAGAGCAGCACGTTCAGTGCAGCCGCACTGGAACAGTCAGAAGCTGATGGATTTAGGAAATCACAGCCTGTATTGCCACCAACTTTGGAACCTGTTCTTTTGCTTGGCCAATGTTCTAAGGATTTCTCATCCTGAGGTCCAAAAGGAATCCCTTTTTTTTTACTTTAATGCAGACTTCTGCAAAATCCTCCAACGTGAGGCACTGTGTTCCAAGGGGACAGGGAACCTGATCATGGAAAGCTGGCCCCGTAGCAGATCCGGGAGTCCTCGCAGGAGCTCCTGGCCACTCGTAGCAGCTGAGGACATTCAGGACTCGGCCAGGTTGGCCTGCCAGGCCCGGGGGCTGTGTCTGAGCTCTGCTCATGCGTCGCCCCAGCCGCCGCTGCTCCTGGAGCGGGAACCACGAGAGCACGGGGCTCAAGGACAGGGGCTGCACAGCTGCTGCCGCCGCCAGCGCCATGGGACTCGCTTATCGGCATTACAGGGCGGAAAGGAATTTCTAGTTCGTAATCAGGATTATCAGGGCACTAACAAATAAGTTTGCAAGCCTGCCCCTTTTTTATCTTGTGACTCCTTCTCATTTCTACTCGCATATATCGTGCCTATTTCCTGCCTAGGGGAAAAAAAAATCCTATCTCTATTATCTATTAATCAGTGCAACTCGAGCGTCATTTCTATCGAAGGTCACTGAGGAAGTTTGGAGTTATCTTCTTTTTTATCTTCTCTTTTTTTTTTCCTCTCCAAACTGCTGTTCTGCCCGTCGGCTGCTGCTGCTCCTGAGCTGCACGCGGGAGCGGAGCTGGGTGAGCGGCAGCGACTGCTTCCCAAGGAGCAAAATTTCGTCTGGCTGCCCTCGATGCCAAGCCTCCCAGGGACATTACTTGGTCAAAGGTTCGCTCACGAGTTAATCAGATGTGTTGTTTAAACCTGCCTCGAAACCACTACTCATAAAAATGTGGTTTTATGTAAAATCTTACTACTTTTCCCCAGAGGCTGCCTGTTTTCTGTTTTTATTGGGCTTTGCCAATTTATTTTGACCTGTGCCTAGAGCGGGGCTTTGCCAAACCCACCTTATTATCCAGGTCTAACTAGGCTGCACATGAGTATTTGCTGCGAGGTTTCGTGACGCACCTGCAGGCCACAGCAAACACGGGTGTTTCATGTAGGAAGTGGCGGCACCGACCGTGGCTGGTGACGAGACACATACGAAAAATGGCCACGTTTACTCCTGTAATTTCTCATTCGAGTTTCAGGAAGCTGAACGCCACATCTGCCCAATAACTCAAGGAAAAGAGACTGACATTTCAGCTTCCAATACAGGGAAGTTGCCCTGGGTCCCACCTCGACCCTTCGCGGGACCGCAGAGATGGAAGTTTCAATCGTGGCTGCGCTGATGCCTACGAGCGTCCACGTCCTCATCCTGCTGCGGATCCTGCAGTGGATTTTACTATGATGCAGAAAGGAGGATCCAAAGTAGCTCTTCCCTAATCAACTTCCTGGCGTTGGGATTTCAATGCTCTTCTCCAATAGGAAGTTTCGAGCCCGTCAGCTGCTGTTATATAACAAATACCTTCACCCAGCGTTTCCTTCAGCCCTGCCCTCATCTCCGGCGCTGAACTGCTGCTGCTGAGATAGGAACCAGGAGCAGAATTATTATGAACCTTTTGCTATTTTTTTTCTTTCTGGTTTCTAAGATACAGAGGACAAGCATAGTCAGAAGTTCCTCCCATCCCTACAGTCTCTCACAGCATGTCAGACTCTACAAAGCAGCGGTAACATTCCAGTAGCACTGGTGTATCTGAAAAGAGGCAGAATCTGTTTATATTTCAAAGAAAATTTCCAGTTACTTAAAGCTTCTGAAGCTTCCTAGTCCTGCAGCCTTAGGCACGTACCATAAATACCAAACAAAAACAAACAAAACCCACCTCCTCAACCAGACATGCACATTCTTTTCAATAGAACATATTTTTCCGAACAAGTTTCTAATTTTTACATGCAAACTATTAACATAATTTTAGGAGCATGGCCAATTTCATTCCAGAAATGAGGAACAGCCAAACTGGGTTAGATCTAGCTCCCATCTGCCCCAATATCCTGACTTCATTGGCCACGAATTTGAGGGAAGAGCACCCAAACACAGCGAGCACACAGGGCTATTACATCATAGTTTCCCAGCCTCCAATAATCCGCAGTTTTGAGTCAGACGTGCAGTAATTAAGTTTAATAGCCCTTAATAGACTTTCCCTCTTAATTTGCCTCTCTGCTTCCAAACCCGTGCCATTTTCACCAGCACCACCTCCCTGGGCAATGAGCTTCTCCGGTGAGCGACTTGCTGCCGATCGGGATCTGTCCTGTACTGGGATGGTGGCCCTGAGCCCAGCTCGGGCCCTGCACCACGACCACCTTCGCGGCCTACTCAGCACCTCTTCTCATCTCTTCTTATTTTATTATATCCTTCAGAGACAACAGAACTAGTGTTTTAAAGAGGCAGACTCCCCCCAGCTTTATCCTGCTGGGTACTTCTACAGCAGTGTTATTTCTGCTTCGGTCTCCCTCTTAAAAATTCTTAACATATCATTTACTTTTTATGACCTTGAATGCAGTGCTTTTATAGAAGTTGCTCTTATAACTCCAAGTCCTCTTTTCTAAACAGCAACAGTTAATTTAAGCCCAATTCTTGCCCAGGCCTGGGTTGTCCCTTTCCCACACAGGGCAGTTTCAGCAGCCCGGTACCTCAGGGCGCTGCTGCCCCGTGGACTTTGCCGCTTAGCTCTCCATTCTTGGTGCAGTTTATGGTCATGTTGCTCAGCGCAGATCCCGCAGCATTTCCTCTGTCACTCACATTTATTGCAAGACTTGCCTTTATATTCCAGACTCGTGTTTGTTATCTGTTTTAAGTAACTGCTTTGCAAACAATTATGTAAGCCAGAAGTACTTTTTTCCTCATTCTACGAGTTTAGTTTCCTTGGTCTCCTTCTCTGGTAGCGTTGCTGAGTCCTTCCCACCATGCTC
Source organism: Rhynchotus rufescens (assembly GCA_032273925.1). Taxonomy (NCBI): domain Eukaryota; kingdom Metazoa; phylum Chordata; class Aves; order Tinamiformes; family Tinamidae; genus Rhynchotus; species Rhynchotus rufescens. The sequence goes on from JAVCKT010010810.1 coordinate 12,965, forward strand.
TATTTGCCCACGTGTCCACTTGGAAAGAGCCCAAAAGCAAACAACATCGTCTTGACCAGTACAGAAAGACAGGCCGGAGCTCCCAGGCTTCCCCGAGGCCCCCTGGAAAATCACGGCCGCATCCGGCTCCTTTCTGTGCTCTGACACCGCTGCAAGTTAAATGAGAGATGACTCGGCAGGTAATAATTACAGCTGTAAGCTCGAGCACCTCTGGACATTCAAGTGAGGTGGCATTTGCACATGGAAAAGGAGCCCCAATAAAACGAGATTCATTTCCCACGGGCAAAACTACCAGGGAGAAGAAGTCAGGATACAACGATGACTCTGGTTGAATGTAGAGAGCATTAACTTCATCTCATTCAGACCAAGGGTTGATGTGATCCTACACATTGTCACCTGGTGGCTAAAGTCTCGCTCTCTTTCTCCAGTCTGCCCAGTTTCAGGAAGTGGCTGGAACAGTCAGCCTGAGCTGCTGCCCTGCAACACTCGTGCTCCCGGACGGAGATTCCGCTCTGGAGCTGCCAACGGCACCAACACTGCAGGTAAAACCCTTTGGCAGGAGGCAACCACCAAAAGTCCTTTCAATTTCATCACAAGCTGAAAGCCTTTCCGGAATGCGGCTAGCGTTACAAAATGAACTTACCGTTGAGTTTTCCTGTTTGAGCAGAAACACTCTCGAGCACTGCAACGCTGATCTACCTCGGAGCTTCCCTGAGGTTTCCAGGCCTCTGGTCAGCAGCAGGGAATTCTCAGCCGTGGTTCCAGTGCAGCAACCAAGGGTTTGGGAACACAAAACACAGCCGGGTAATGCAGGGCTCGTGTAGCTTTTGCTAGAGCCAATGACAAATCTTTTGCTTTTCTGTTTACATAATTAAGTAATATTTTTGTTTGTTCTGTTTTGAGCTGAAACAGCTGACATCTATCGATGTTTATTTAGTTGCATTTACCTCCTCACTCCCCAATCCTTCGTCTTCTGGGAGGAATAAGTTACAGGAACGACCTTCCACAGACTGATTTTTGGCATCTTCTGCTCATTATACACATGCCAATTCACTGACTTCTTCAGGATTTTTTTGAGCGCAACTTTAGTGTCTTAGAAAAAGTTATTCGCTCAACTCTGCAAATATTTATTAAAAAAGCCTAAGTGCTTAGCCCTAACATGACACTTATGGTCTATATCTTGAGGAGAGCCGAGCACCAGGGTGCAACGCGAATCGAGGGCAACTGGAGCCTTCCCGAGGCAGCCCCTTCTCCTCCAGCAGTGCCTCAAAAGACATAATTCTCACGCACCCTAAAAAACAAATGTTCCCCCACTCATGTATAAAGCCTGCAGATACCCCTCTATCCTAATTCCACAAATCTTTTCCCAGTCTCAACTAGGAAGTATAATCTCACCTCTCTCATTTTGTCAGAAAACTGTTTCTGTTTAAGAACAGTACAGAGATTTTTATTTGGATATATTAAAATCCTTGCAACAGCTGCAACCAATTTAACTTTTGGTGCTATTAAAAATTTGAAAGCAATATTTTAAGAAAGGCATTTCACTTATCTGCAGTCTGGGACAATGACTTAAATAAAAAAGTCGGGACAGCAGGACAGGCCGAAGGCCCCGCGCTAAGCACTCAGCCGGATTTATGCTGCATATTTTGTCCCAGGCCCCACAAACTCCATTTCAGAACAATTCCTACCATTGTATGAGGGACATTCAGCTTGGTTAATAGTGGATGTCCAAACAAGTACTTCATGCACATAGTGTTTACACAAAAGATATGTTTAAACTCAGCGTCTAGACTAATAGCACAAGTTACTTCTCACTCATGAGCTACGGTAAACTGAGTAAGAGAAGTATCACCAAAAAAATATATATACACATGTACAGTTATGAAATTGTTTCTAAAACTACAGGTGCTACTTATTTTCCCCATATTGCACATTTTACCTAAAGTTGCATCATATTACAAGAGCGTTTCTAAGAATGAAATGGGAAGCATAGCAGCACACTTGAGCTGCTCCTGGAGCGCTGAGCATGACCGGATGGGAGCAGAACTCACCGACACAGGGAGCACCCAGGCCACATTTCCCTAACGTGAGCACGGCACTACCTGCAGCAGCCAGGAGCAGCAGCAGAGATGTAAATGCAAAAGATAAAATGCATTTGTGTGCAAGCACACGCAGGCTCTGTGTGCACAGCTTCACTGGGGTCGCTGCAGAAGTTTGAAGCGGCCACATCAACCTCACCCAGCACCCTGAGCTGCTGAAGATGAACACAAACCAGAAACAGCAGTAACACACAGCACATGTACTCATGGCCAGCTGCCCCCTGCAAAATCATTCTGTTTTATTTGCAACCCATAGTGCTGCAGGAGCACTTGCTGTTGGCTACGCAGCCCCGGCAGCACCAGGAAGGGCTCCGAGCCCTTTCAGAGGGAAGAGGAGTCATCGCTTGCAGACGTCCCTTCTGCAGACCACAGGCCACTGCTCGTTTCCTGGTGCGTGGGAGAGGAGACGACCCAGATCCTTTCCCCCAAAAAAGGAAACAATACAAGAAAGAAATGAAACCCTGAAGTCCTCAAATCCTAACTCTGTGAACAAAAGAAAATAAACTAAAATTTCCTTTCCGCTCTCAAGCTATTCAAAAGCAATGGCGAGCCCGACATGTAAACTTAGGACTCTGGCACTGAGTCTGGATAAACAGCTCCTATTTTTGCCACATCTATAGTCATAGTATAAAGAAAGCAAAAAAAACACCCGTGAAGGCAGCAAAGCAAGGAAGGAGTCTGTGCAGCTGGAAATAGGGGCACCAGAGATGCGAAGTGGCCGGTCCCGCAGCACTTTTTGATGCTTAAAGGGGAGAAAAGGGGGATAACCCAGTGCCCAGCACCCAACAGAAGCTGCTGAAGCCAACGCTGCTTCCCCGGCTGCAGCTTCCAGATTTCTTGCATACTTCTCTAGCCTGCACGGGGGTGTCGGATGGATAAACACAGCTCTCCAAGACAAATTCTGTAATGCAGAGCCGTGCAGCTGCTGGCAACACATGCATGCTCCTAAGACTGAGAGGAATTTACAGGGCTGGCAGCTTTCCATGGGAGGTCGACAACAGGGGTACTCGGCTGCCTTCGGGAAGCGCACGCAGGTCCTCCCAGTGCTGTAGGAAAGCTGGGGCTAGCTCCTACCCCAGTGACTAACACCTACATGCCAGGGGAGAAAAGGCAATGGTCAATGCTGTGGTACAGCCTCCACAATCCCCACTCAATCCAGAGCGCGGTGGTGCAGATCGCAGAACTGGGGCCCGCCATTTGATGCTGTGGTCCCCAGTACCATCTCTATTAAATAACATTATCCACTAACCCAGTAACACTGTTGGCTTCAGCCACACATAAGTGAGACACTCCTGGACAGCAGCGTCCCAGTATATCCTCATGTTTGCACATGGGGTCATCCCCATGACCGCACAGTCACAATCATCCACGGGGTTTGGTCCATGATTCACCAACACAAAGCTCGTGCACAGAAAAGTTGAAGAAACAGAGCATCTTTCAGCCCAAGGCTTCCAAATCCAGCAAGAAAAGTGTGCTTGAGATGATTTCGGGGTGAAATCTGAATTGGAAGTCAGACTGCAATCGTAATATCTTGGCTGCATCTCCTGGCAATAAACTGCCAAGAAATTGCGTTGTCTCCGTTTATGAGAGCCATGGCAGTGAACCACGACAAACACAAAGTCACCTTTATCACACTGTGCATTAAGCAAAACCCATGATCTAATGCAAATAGACTGGCCTGCAACCAATGAAACGTACCCAAGATAGCACTTTTAGTAATTCACCAGTGTTTGAAAACCTATAAAAGAGCAGCTCAGCAATCACTTTCTGCTCTTGCACCCATGACAAGGCTCAGGATGACTCAGGTGTATGAGAAATACTCTGCAAAAGGTATTTTGTCAGAAATTACGAAATCCCCACTGAGCTCTGTCTCCCTGCAGCCACCTTCCTGCACACGAGTTTCCCGTTGCACAAGAGGGGCCGTTGCAGATCCTGCCCCTCCAGGGCCTGCAAGCAAAGCCCGTCTCCCCGAGAACCTCTCCTTGCAGAACGGTGCTCTCTGCTTTACACAAAGCTGAAATACCAATTAAAATTCCTCTCCTAGAAAGGAAAGAGCCACGCGACGGGTACCTGCTGACTCCTGCCAGCCGGAATACCCTTCGTACACTCCAGCTCCTGATCCTGCTCACTGCCACAAGATCGCTTTGATTGCCAATAACACAGCGTATGTATATTCGTGTCGTTGTTCAAAACATGTGCAATTATGTTCAAGTTATGGCAATATCCATAAAAAGAGATTACATCAACATCAGAATTCAAATTCCACTGTTAAGGATGCAGAAGTGACTCTGGCGGCAAGATTAAGTTAGACTCAACTCTCATAGGTACCCACAAAACAGCGAGACAGTTTCTCAGATATTGCAAGGCTAATGATTAAGAAGCACAAAAAAAAAAGAAGCCTAAAAACACAAAAACTTAGTCCCGGTCAAGAGTGATGCTCTTGCTCCTGTAGCTCAGTACCAGTACACAAAGAATGAAATCAATAACTGCCATTAAGCCACTGAAAACAACCTACACCAGCAGAATCGGTCAACTTGAAATACATTAGCAGCTGCATTAGAAAACAAGGATCATGTTTTCAGTCTATTAATGACTGGTTCCCTTTCGTTCAAGGTGATTAATCTATACAAAAGCACTAGGAAACTGGACTGAAACCTCTGGACCTTATGGATCTTTTCCTCATTTCAAGACGTTTTCAGGATCATCAATCACTACCTTTTCACAATCAGCACGTTACATCCGCATCAAGATCTGCGTAAATCACTGACAGAAGGAGTTACAGCAGGGACAGGCAAAGGAGGCCGCGGGGTCACCTGCTCCCCCGTGCCCCTCCTCTGCGGACGCTCCCCTCCAGCCGAGCGGGACGTTGCTGCACCACAGCACCAGCAGCGGAGTTAACAACGGGCCGCTTTTCCTGCTGAAGCCTGGGGATTAGCAAACGCCCTGAGCTGGAGAAGGGCATTTCACATTTCAGTGAAAGAGGCTTTTTTTTTTTTTTTCCTCCTTTAAGTGCATCTTAAATAGGACTCTGAAAGTTTGGGAAGCTCCTCCAGAACCAAAGCGCCTGGCGCTCCCACGGGAGACCAGCACGTAGCCAAGAGCTCAGTCTCTGATCTACTCACAGCAAGACTTATTGATCATTTAATGCACTAGCTGGCCTGATGTAAATCTCTAGTACATTTAGACTAAATGCCACAGAATCCCCTGGGTTTCAGACTCGGGCCGTATTTCATGCCAAACAGAAATCCTATGACCTTTAAGGCACTTCCAGCTTGAGCTAGAGCTGAACTTGGGCACAAACCTCCCAGTGATTTTTTTTATTTTGCATTACAAAGCGGTATTCCATCTGAGCTCTGCATAAAACACGCTGGGGCTGAATGAAGTGAGACTGAAGCCCTTCCATAATAACCTCAGTGTTTCCAACCATAGGGCGAGAAGCTGTAGGTGCCTCGCCCGCAGCCACACGCGCCTGTCATCGCTGGTCATTTCACACGAAGGCAATAAAGCCACCGAGCACAACGCTGACGTGCCAGGCGACACGGTCTAGAAACAAACTTCCAAAGAGAGCCCCAAGCATCGCTGCTCGCTTTGCTTTTCCAGCCACGGCGAGCTAAAACGCGCGATCCCCTCGGAGTTGTTAAAAATAGTCTAATGGTGGGTGGGGGGGACAGAGCCAGGCCAGAAGCTGCAGAACACGCTGCTAAATCGCAGAGGAAATAACATTTACATTCTTGATGACGGGCGGCAGCAAACAGAGCTGCCTGTGAGCGCACGATGCTGCCGGCCGGGAGAGCCGGGCAGGGGCCCTGGAGCTTCCCGGGGAGCCGGGCTGCCCTGCCGGGAAGGGGCATCCCTGGGCACCGCTGTCAAAGCGGGAGCTGCTCCGCACGCCCCGCCATGGAGCCAGCGGCACAAGCCGGAGCAGCCTCCGCGCTAACGGTGCTCGCGGGGCCCGGGGCTGCAGGGCGGGCTCGGGGGATTGGGGCTGCCTGGGGGGACACGGCGAGGAAGAGGAAGGAAGGGCGAGGGGGAGGAAGGGCGAGGCGCCCACCCCGGCTCTCCCTCGGCTCCGCCGCCCCACACAAAGCAGCAGCTCGGGCGGGCTCAGCCCCGCGGCGACAACTTCGCGGCCGCTGCCCCGGAGGCAGCTTCTCCCGCTACCCGCGAGGCCTTCCCGGCCGGGAAAACTTTTCGCGGGCGGCGGCGGGCAGCGGTGCGCGGGAGGAGCGCGGCGGCGGCGGCCGCCCTTACCGCCGTGGAGCCGGAGGACGAGGCGATGTAGACCTTGATGACCATGCTGGGAGGCGCGGCGGCGGCGGGCTGCGGCGGCGGGCGCGGGCCGGCGGGGTGTGAGCGGCGCGGGCTGCGGCGCGGG